>SKCR01046551.1:0-41644 GCA_019454045.1 Zanthoxylum bungeanum
AAATTCAAAATTCAAGTGGCTTGCACAACACACTTCGGGCTCGGGTTTGTTTAATCCGATTAAACGAATTTTCCGTCACGACGTAATTAAATCTAATTTAATTAAAAAATAATGCCTAGCAAAATTATTACGTAAGTCGCTTGCGAATTAATTCCAAATTAATTTCTTCGCCCGAATTAAAATCCAATTTTAATTCCGATTTAAAATTCGATTTCAATTAATATATCTAATATATTATTTAATCGATTAATTCAAAATTAATCACGTTCTCTCTTCTATTTGAATTTTATCCCAGATAAATTCTTGCCGCAATTAATCCTAGATTAATTTTCTCTCTCATAATTAATCGCAGATTAATTCTGTTCGAGTCAAATGTCATCGGTGAATCTTTGGGAAGCGACCCATGAGATCTCTGGATATATTGGCAGTAAATACGGTCATCAGACTATCCGAATACCTGCGTACTTAGTACCACGTTCTTACTGATTTACAAGACAAGGTTAGCTTCTAGCAAAGCACCGTGCCTACCCAATTCTCCATAAATATTCTTTTAAGGAATACATAATCTTTATCAAGCGTAGTACACTAAGTATTGCGTATTACGATCCAGTATCGAATGTCAAATGCTAGACCTGGGGCTGGAATTGTGTCTGCCCCGTACGAAGTATATATCGGATCACTAGCAACTAGTCTCTTTAATCAGATAATCATGACCTTGTCATATTATCCCGATAGCTGCAACATATGAGAGTATTAGTTATGTATCCCTGCGTGATCATCATCTCCATATGACTGAAGTGATACTTCCATATTGACATCACACCCAATACACTACGATTCTCACTAAACCCAGAAGAGGCGTACACAGAACCTGTTAAAGCCCCGGACGACCAAAACCAAAGTGTACTGATTGTCGTAAGTATTAGCGATGCAAGTCTTAGGTAAGACCAAATACACCTACCCTGATGTGGATTCCCATAGACACATAGTCATACTACCAATGGGATTCTGAGGGGTCTATCCGAAGTGAAGCTGTTCCCGGTCCAACGGCTAACATAACCTAATATCACACTTGTATAAGTATCATATACTTAAATATATGAGAACTATGCCGTTAAGCTTCCATAACGCGCACAAGTGTAATACTAGTCTATTCCGCATTATCGATGCCTGGTCTCGATAATACTTCGACTATGGATATTTAATGATTGAACCGTTCGTGGATTAATATTGTCTCATATCTTATTAATCCGGAACTAATCATAAGGTCTTTTATCATTTATCTATCAAAGTAATCTAATTACAAAATGATAAAATAGTAATTTCATTTGTCACATAGTTAATTTGTACAAAAACCACAATGTCTTTTACAAATAGTGATGCTATGGGTCATAATTGTCCAACAATCTCCCACTTGGCCTATAGCCTCACTCCGACTGCCGAGGCGAACGGGATCCGACTCATGTTATCTCTCTCATCTTGAGTTTTAGGACACATGTCCTTAGATAGAGTGATGCCATGTGACACTGGTAACAGTCCCGTCTTGGACTAATCCATGTTGAATCTCTTCAACACTTTGTTAATGTACGTGCTCTGGGAGAGTCCAAGCAGCTTTCTAGATCTATCCCGGTAGATCTTTATTCCTAGAATAAAGGCCGCTTCTCCCAGATCCTTCATGGAGAATTGAATGAAAGCCAAGCTTTCACCGATTATAGCATGGGAATGTCATTACCAATAAGCAATACATCATCAACGTAAAGGACAATGAATGTAGTGCGCTCCCACTAACCTTCTTATATACACAAGGATTATCTTCGTTTTGAATTAAATCATACTCTTTTATGATCTCATCAAAACGTTGGTTCCAAGAACGTGATGCTTGCTTCAATCCATAAATGGATCGATTTAACTTGAAAACCTTGTTTGCATGTTTTGGCACGACAAAATCGTCAGGTTGTTGCATATAAACATCCTCCAAAAAGTTTCCGTTAAGGAAAGCGGTTTTGACGTCCATCTGCCATATTTAATAATCGAAATATGCAGCAATAGTAAGCATTATCCTAATGGATTTAATCATGGCAACAGGTGAAAAAGTTTCATCGTAATTGACACCATGTCGGTGACGATACCATTTCGCTACAAGCCTAGCTTTGTACGTTTGAATGTTGCCATCCATGTCCATCTTTTTCTTGAAGACCTATTTATAACCAATCGGCTTAACGCCTTCTAGTGCATTAACCAGTGCCCATACTTGGTTGGTATACATGGAATCCATTTTGGACTTCATGGCATCTTGCCATAAAGCAGAGTCGATACCTTATATCGCTTCCTCATACGTAGCCTGCTCATTATCCTCAATAAGATTAATATCTATGTGAGGTGAGATCAGAAACCCATACCTCTCGGGTTGTTTTTATTGGTTTCTATTAAGGTCCCAAGATCAATAATACGCATGAAATCATGTGTGAATAACAATTGAGAAGTTACAGAATACTTACATCAATCGGTTGAGCGACACGCGACGAATAAAAAACTGAAAACTGCCCACTGTGAAGCTCACGGCACTGGCTGTGTGCAGTCCACTGTTTTGGCGTCAATGGTGGTCCTTTGTCAAGCTCCAAGCTTCGTCGAATGGTTCCCGGCTCATGGGTGGACTTCCCTATCACCTTCGCATGTCTCATAAGTGTGCTAGCACTTGAGATTTTGCCACAAAATCCCACTCTTGCTTCCTTCACTGCTTGGTTTTTAGGAGAAAACCAGTGAGCATTTTTGCCCTTAGGGCGTGAAGAGAAAGAGATGAGAGAAAGAAAGAAATTGTGAGATGTGTTCCAAATTTGTGTATCTTATACACAAATGTGAATTTCAAATTCATTTGGAATGAATTTGGCCTTTCAAAAGAAAAAACAATTAAAGGCCACACCTACTTCCATCAACTCACATCAAGTTGTCAAGTCACATCACTCAAAGTGACAAGTGATTTGAAGTTTGAAGTGACGCTAGATGCGATTAGCGATTTGATGCTTGATTTGACTTACGTGCCGCACTGGAATTCGAAATGCGAATGCGCTCGCAAATAATCTCGGGCTCGGGTTCGCTAATTCCAACTTAACAAATTTTTCATTGCGTCATTATTAAATGATTACGCCTAGCGAAATCTGTTAGACATTATGACCCATAGGTCACTGTTTTGTAAATGATATTGTATTATTGTACAAAATTAACTATGTGATAATGAATTGCCTTTTGCCGTTTTGTAAATTATTTACTTTGATATATTAATGGCAAAAGTCCATATGATCAGTTCCGTATTGAGATGATATGAGACAGTATCAATATAAAAGGTTTAATCATTAAATATCCCTAGTCGGAGTATTATCGAGATCGGACATCGATAATGCGGAATAGACTAGTATTGCACTTGTGCGCGTTGTGATGACACAACGGCATAGTTCTCATATATTTAAGTATTGGATACTTATGCATGTGCGATAGGAGGTTGTGTTTTACCAATGGTACGGAAAACAGCTTCGCTCTGGATAGACCCCGCGGAATCCCATTGGTAGTATGTCTGCGTGTCTATGGGAGGCCGCATCAGGGTAGGTGTATATGGTCTTAACCTGAGACTTGCATCGCTAGTACTTGCGACAATCGGTAAACTTTGGTTTTGGTGGTTCGGGGCTTTAACCGGTTCTGTGTACACCTCTTCTGGGTTTATCGAGAATCGTAGTGTACTGGATGTGATGTCAAGATGGAAGTATCACTTCAGACATATGGAGATGATGATCACGCAGGATACAGAACTAGTACTCTATAAAAGGTTGCAACCGTCGGGACAATATGACCAGGTCAGGATTGTCCGATTTAAAGAGACTAGTTGTTTGATGTCCGATATATGTTTCGTACGGGGCAGACACATTTCCAGCCCCAGGCCTAACATGTGATCGTCCGATACTGGATCGATGTACGCGATACTACGGTATACTACGCTTGATAAAGATCTAATATTCCAATAAGAATATTCTGGAGAATTGGGTAGGCATGGTGCTTTGCTAGAAGCCAACCTTGTCTTGTAAATCGGTTAAAAACGTAGTACGAGGTACGTACGTGTTCGGATTATCCAACGACCGTATTACTACCAACATATCCGGAGATCTCTTGGGTCGCTTCCTGAAGATTCACCTATGATGTTTGATTCGAACTTTATTAATCTTGGATTAATTACGGAGAAACTTTATCTTGGATAAAATACCAATTAGGATTGAGAGAACGATTAATTTGGAATTAATCGATAAAATAATATATTCGATATATTAAACGAAATTAGATTTCGACGCGGAATTAAAATCGGATTTTAATTCGGGCAAACGAATTAATTAGAATTAATTCGTTAGCGATGTGAATAGTAATTTCGCTAGGCATAATTATTTAATTTACGTCGTGACGGAAATTCGTTAATTCGGAATTAGCGAAACCGAGCCCGAAAGTGTTTGCGGACACATTCGTATTTTGAAACGAGTGGGACCCGCAAATCACATCGCGCGAAGTCTCATCACTTGACACGACTAGTTGATGGATGTATCTAGTCACCTTTATTGGATGATACATTGTCACTATTCTCAATGTAAGTAGGTGAGGCCATTTAATGTCTTTTTGGGAGGGAAAACTTTTTCACGTTTTTTGGAGGGATATTTACCAAATATTTTTTGGTAATTGTTATCTCATCATTCACGGTTTTGGAAACACAGGAAAGAGAAAAACAAAAGAAAACCAAAAGCCTCTCTCCCTCTTCTTCTTGCTCACGCCGTGAGCTTCAACAAGGCAAGAAAAATTGTTTTTCATCTTCTCCATTTTCCTAGCACAATGAAGGATCAAAGGAGGTGATAGGGAAACAACCTTGGAGCTTGGAATACTTGAAGACTTGAAGCTTCTCTCCCTTTTGCTCTTGGCCGAAAGTTTCCACCTTGAAGACTCAAGGATTTTCTTCATCTTTTTCGTCACAAGCTTTGTAAGTATGATTCCGCCATGCTTCAAGCTTTGCATGTATAAATCGTGTGTTTCATTGGCTTTACTTTCTTTGGGACTAATAATAGAAACCTACAATGGTATCATGGAGCCATGTTTAAGCATGAAATACATTAGGGTTAATTTGGGGAAACTTGATTGAAGCATGTTCTTGTGAAATTTGATGATAAAGTATGCTTATATGTATGTAATATGATATTATACATGATCAATTTTGAGAAAAAATGCATTGGATGATTTTTCCCCAAAATGTTGCTTTGGCCGAATATGGAGGTCCTTGCTCTGAAGCATGTTCTTGTGAAATTTGATGATAAACTATGCTTATATGTATGTAATATGATATTATACATGATCAATTTGGGCCAAAAGGATTGGATCCAATTTGGGCCTAAATCACTCCATTAAGTCCAAATGTAGTATAATGGGCTTTAAGTTTAATTGGGCCTTATGGGCTTGAAATTGATTTTGTGGCATTTAAGGGTGATTCCTTATTTGGGCTTGGTAATTGGGTTTGACCCACATTGACCAAAGCCCAAGCCTTAATAAATCAATTGAAAGCCCATCGGACTTTAATTAAACAAACATTGGATGTTAGTTGGGCTTGGAGACCCAATTAGATTAGATTTAGAATCTAAGTCTTTAAAAGCACATTAAAGTGTAAACATTAATTTGGAATTAAATAAATTGAATTAGTATTGAATACGACTAAATTGGATTTAACGGGTAGTTCGATATAATTCGTGAATTCGTACCTAATGTACTTATTCTCAAACGAGTTAGACTCGCGCCAAAATCAAACCTGTTGTTTGAACATTGGATGATCACTTAAACAAAGACTAATTAATTGGATTTGATTGGTTGTATAGCATGTCTTGATTGAATATATATGTATGTGATGAATGAATAGTGTATATCGGATGGATATTAGAAGGGAAAGGGTAATTTTAGAAATTATTGTAAATTTAGAATTTATAAATTGGACCTGCGTGTCCAGCCTTATCTCTTTTATCTCTTTGTATTCTCTTCTCACCTAATTCCCCTCAATGTAAATGAGGTTTCTCTTATTGTATTATGTAATTGGGTTAGAAGTAGAATAATGCTAGCGGGGAGAGAGGAAAAGGAGTGATTTGTTCTAGGAACAAGTTGTTTTATATATCCATCCGTATATCACTATTAATTTACTTTACGCACTTTATGATGTTTTAGAAATATGCTTAAGGGTGTATGATGATGAGACCTAACAAAGATAATAAATTGGTTGCCAATTACGCAAAAATCCCTCAATTTATATTAAGCGATTATCCTTCCATTGAATGATTCTTGTTCAAGATCCAAAATTGGCATTGGTTTGTTGGCCAAAGTCAAGACCTTTGTCAATTGAGGATGTACTTGAATCATGAGAGTTTTGTTCCACATCGGTGTCTTGTCCAAGTTGTGATTTGTTGGCCAAAGTCACGATCACTTCTTGTCCAACGACATTGATTACGAAACTTTCCTTGTCAATGGGTCCCACTTAACTGGAATCATTAGGTTGTTGTGCCAAAGTCAAGGCCTAGATGATTCGGAGGATATGGTTAGGAAAATGTATTAGATACATTGGCATAAGTTATATACATATGTTTTGGATTTGGATGTCCACCTAACCGGATCTAGGAATTGGATGGGATCCAATTGATCTTTGAGATCTACCTAGTTGAATAGCATACAATTTGTTGGCCAAAGTCAAGGTTGTGTGTTATTTAACGGGATCCTAGCCCACTAGGAAATAGGATTTCCCGAGTTCTCAACAGAGGGTTAGAGACTTGATGAAAATAGTGGAGGCTAGTATTGAATTTGCAATTTCGTTCAGATACTTAGCCTTACGCGTCTTTCAAAATTATTTCGTCTATTTATTAAAATAGTTGGACTAATACATTGTTATTTTTTTTTGTAACAGTTTGACTGTACCCATTTTATCGTTAACTAGATAGTGGACTATCGTAGTTGAGATGGCAAGCAAAGGAAATGTCCGAGACATCATCATGGGTGACAATGTCTTTAAGGGCACAAACTTCGCTGATTGGGAAATGAACCTAAGGATAGTCCTTGGGGCTGAGAGGATGCTGTACACTATACAGATACCTCTCCCGCCTAAGCCCACTGACCCACTTGAGCTGGAGTTATGGAAAAATCACAGCGATGATTGTGACACTGCTCAGGCTATTATGTTAGCTTCGATGACTCAGCACTTTCGTCGCCAGAATAAGGACTTGGATCCTTATAATATGATGGCTAGACTGAGAGATCTCCACCGCACCAACAAGTGGATGGAGAGGTACGAGTTGGTGAAGAAACTCTCTGCGCGCCGAATGACTGAAGGCGCATCAGTTGAGGCCCACGGGGCTCAAATGATCGCCGATATTGATGAGTTGGCCAATATGGGAATAGTCTTAGAGGCTGAGGTGACCGTAGATTTGATCTTACAGTCACTTCCTGATTCTTGGAAACAAATCATAATCAACTACAAGTTGATGGACACGGATGACTCTCTTGGAGAGCTGTTATCCATCTTGAAGGAGTCTGAAAAAGAACTCCATAAAGGGGGCAAGCGCGAGGCGCACTATGCATCGACCTCTCAGAGGCCAAGGGCTGGGCCCAAAGCTACTGGAGGGGTGAGGAAGAAGAAACATAAGAAAAAGGGTAAAGGCAAGTTGACAAAAGCTTCTGGGAAGCCAGGGACAAGTCTCAAGATGTCTGCCTCAACTGCGGCAAGAAGGGTCACTGGAAACGTGACTGCCGAATGGGCAAGGGACACAAGGAGGATATCAAGGCAGGCAAGGCACTAGCCTCTGGTATGTTTGTTATTGAGATAAATATGACTACTTCTAGTTTTAAAAATTGGATTTTTGATTCTGGTTGTGCTGCTCATATATGTACTGATTTTCAGGATCTGCAGAATAACAGGATGCTGGCTTCAGGGGAGGTTGATCTACGAGTCGGAAATGGAACTCCAGTTGCTGTTTTGGCTGTAGGGACTTTTGTTTTGGAATTGCCCTCGGGGCATGTGCTTAAACTTTTGAACTGTTTTTATATACCTAGTTTGACTAGGAATATCGTATCTGTATCTTTGTTAACCCAGCATGGGTACACTTTTGTATTTAGAAACACTGGGTATTATTTATATAAAGATGATGCAGAAATTTGCACTGCTGTTACAAATAATGGCCTTTATATTTTGAATATAAATGAATCTCCTAAACATAAAATAACAAACAAAAGGCTCAAAAGGAGTAATCTAAAAGATGAAGCTAATATATGGCATTGTCGTCTAGGACACATTAACAAGACTCGCATATCCACACTTTCGAAGAGTGGGTACTTGGACGGATTTGATCCTAATTCATATGATGTCTGCGAATCTTGTCTTTTAGGCAAAATACCTAAATCACCTTTTAGTGGTAAAGGTGAACGTGCCACAGAACTGTTAGCCCTCGTTCATAGCGACGTATGTGGGCCCATGTCTAGCCAGGCTAGAGGTGGATATCATTACTTCGTAACCTTTACGGATGATGCATCTCGTTATGGTTATGTGTATCTAATGAGACACAAGTCGGAAACTTTTGAGAAATTCAAAGAGTTTCGACACGAAGTAGAAAACAAACAGGCAAGAGTATTAAAACATTGCGGTCGGACCGTGGTGGCGAATACTTAAGTTATGAGTTTCAAGATTACTTGAAAGAATATGGTATTCTTTCACAGTGGACTCCTCCTGGAACACCGCAATTAAACGGTGTGTCTGAACGGAGAAACCGTACCTTGTTAGACATGGTAAGGTCCATGATGAGTCGCACTGAGCTACCTAATCCTTCTGGGGATACACATTAAACAGTGAGGTACTTATTTTGAATAAGGTTCCGTCAAAGTCTGTTGAACAGACTCCATATGAGATATGGACAGGGAGGAAACCAGGTTTCTCTTTCCTGAAGATTTGGGGATGCTGGGCATATGTTAAACGTTTGGAAGGTACCAAACTAGAACCCAAATCAGATAAATGCCTTTTCGTGGGATATCCTAAGGAAACCAAAGGATATTACTTCTATCACCCACAAGAGAACAAAGTATTTGTTGCTCTACATGCATTTTTCCTTGAGAAGGAATTCCTAGATGCAGTGGTAGTGGAGTAAGTGGGAGGAAAGTGGAGCTCGATGAAAATCGTAGTGATACTGTTCCTGGCAATGAATCAACGACGGAACATAAACAGACCATCCGGATGAGTCTGTACCACAATCTTCATATACACAAGGACCGCGTAGGTCGGAGAGAGTCAGGAGGTACCTGAGAGGGTAGGGTTCCTGATTTATCTCATCGATCTATTAGATATTAATCTTATTGAGGATAATGAACCGGCTACGTATGAGGAAGCAATACAGAATATTGATTCCGCTTTATGGCAAGATGCCATGAAGTCCGAGATGGATTCCATGTACGCCAACCAAGTTTGGACACTGGTTGATGCACCAGAAGGCGTAAAGCCTATTGGATGCAGATGGATCTTCAAGAAGAAGACCGACATGGATGGAAACGTGCAAACGTACAAAGCTAGGCTTGTAGCAAAGGGGTATCGTCAACAATATGGTATTGATTATGACGAAACTTTCTCACCCGTTGCCATGATTAAATCCATTCGGATAATGCTTGCAATAGCTGCATATTTCGATTACGAGATATGGCAGATGGACGTTAAAACCGCTTTCCTTAATGGAAACCTTTTGGAGGATGTTTATATGCAACAACCTGACGGTTTTATCGTACCTAGACTTGCAAACAAGGTTTGTAAGTTAAATCGATCCATATATGGATTGAAGCAAGCATCACGGTCATGGAATCAGCGTTTTGATGAGATCATAAAAGAATATGATTTCGTGCAAAACACTGATGACCCTTGTGTATACAAGAAGGTTAGTGGGAGAGCACTGACTTTTATTGTCCTTTATGTCGACGATGTATTGCTTATAGGCAATGACATTCCCATGCTAACGTCGGTGAAAGCTTGGCTTTCATTAAAATTCTCCATGAAAGATCTGGGAGAAGCAGCCTTTATTCTGGGAATAAAGATCTACCGGGATAGATCTAGAAAGCTGCTTGGACTCTCCCAGAGTACATATATTGACAAATGTTGTGAAACGATTCAACATGGATCAATCCAAGAGGGGATTGATGCCAATGTCACGTGGTATCCTTCTGTCTAAAGACATGTGTCCCAAGACTAAAGAAGAGAGAGATAACATGAATCGAATACGGTTCGCCTCGGCAGTCGGATCGATCATGTATGCCATGATATGTACGCGACCTGATGTGTCATATGCTTTGAGCATGTGCAGTCGCTATCAGGCCGATCCAGGTGAAGGTCACTGGATGGCAGTTAAGAATATACTTAAGTATCTTAGACGAACTAAGGATGCTTTCTTAATTTATGGAGGTGGAGAACTTGAGGTATCTGGATACAACGATGCAAGTTTCCAAACCGACAAGGACGACTTCAAGTCGCAATCGGGGTACATTTTTTGTTTGAATAACGGAGCAGAGCAGTGAGCTGGAAATCTTCCAAGCAAGATACTGTTGTCCGATTCAACAACAGAAGCGGAGTATATCGCTGCGTCGGAAGCAGCAAAGGAGGCAGTTTGGATCCGAAAATTCCTAATCGGATTAGGAGTAGTTCCATTAGCAGCTGAGCCCGTGCCGTTGTATTGTGACAATAACGGGGCTTATAGCACAAGCTAAGGAACAAGGTCTCATCAACGATCCAAGCATGTTCTTCGGCGTTACCATCTGATTCGGGAGATTATACATCGTGGCGATGTAAAGGTCGAGAAGGTCGCATCGGATGACAACATTGCAGATCCTGCTGACGAAGGCTGTTCTTCAGCATGTGTTTGAACGACATATACATAGTTCAGGTATTAGATGCTTGAGTGACTGGCTATAGGCCAAGTGGGAGATTGTTAGACATTATGACCCATAGCGTCACTGTTTTGTAAATGATATTGTATTATTGTACAAAATTAACTATGTGATAATGAAATTGCCTTTTGCCATTTGTAAATTATTTACTTTGATATATTAATGGCAAAAGTTCATATGATTAGTTCCGTATTGAGATGATATGAGACAGTATCAATATAAAAGGTTTAATCATTAAATATCCCTAGTCGGAGTATTATCGAGATCGGACATCGATAATGCGGAATAGACTAGTATTGCACTTGTGCGCGATGTGATGGCACAACGACATAGTTCTCATATATTTAAGTATTGGATACTTATGCATGTGCGATAGGAGGTTGTGTTTTACCGATGGTACGGAAAACAGCTTCGCTCTGGATAGACCCCGCGGAATCCCATTGGTAGTATGTCTGCGTGTCTATGGGAGGCCGCATCAGGGTAGGTGTATATGGTCTTAACCTGAGACTTGCATCGCTAGTACTTGCGACAATCGGTAAACTTTGGTTTTGGTGGTTCGGGGCTTTAACCGGTTCTGTGTACACCTCTTCTGGGTTTATCGAGAATCGTAGTGTACTGGATGTGATGTCAAGATGGAAGTATCACTTCAGACATATGGAGATGATGATCACGCAGGATACAGAACTAGTACTCTATAAAAGGTTGCAACCGTCGGGACAATATGACCAGGTCAGGATTGTCCGATTTAAAGAGACTAGTTGTTTGATGTCCGATATGTTTCGTACGGGGCAGACACATTTCCAGCCCCAGGCCTAACATGTGATCGTCCGATACTGGATCGATGTACGCGATACTACGGTATACTACGCTTGATAAAGATCTAATATTCCAATAAGAATATTTCTGGAGAATTGGGTAGGCATGGTGCTTTGCTAGAAGCCAACCTTGTCTTGTAAATCGGTAAAAACGTAGTACGAGGTACGTACGTGTTCGGATTATCCAACGACCGTATTTACTACCAACATATCCGGAGATCTCTTGGGTCGCTTCCTGAAGATTCACCTATGATGTTTGATTCGAACTTTATTAATCTTGGATTAATTACGGAGAAACTTTATCTTGGATAAAATGCCTAATTAGGAGAGAGAACGATTAATTTGGAATTAATTGATAAAATAATATATTCGATATATTAAACGAAATTAGATTTCGACGCGGAATTAAAATCGGATTTTAATTCGGGCAAACGAATTAATTTAGAATTAATTCGTTAGCGATGTGAATAGTAATTTCGCTAGGCATAATTATTTAATTTACGTCGTGACGGAAATTCGTTAATTCGGAATTAGCGAAACCGAGCCCGAAAGTGTTTGCGGACACATTCGTATTTTGAAACGAGTGGGACCCGTAAATCACATCGCGAAGTCTCATCACTTGACACGACTAGTTGATGGATGTATCTAGTCACCTTTATTGGATGATACATTGTCACTATTCTCAATGTAAGTAGGTGAGGCCATTTAATGGCTTTTTGGGAGGGAAAACTTTTTCACGTTTTTTGGAGGGATATTTACCAAATATTTTTTGGTAATTGTTATCTCATCATTCACGGTTTTGGAAACAGGAAAGAGAAAAACAAAAGAAAACCAAAAGCCTCTCTCCCTCTTCTTCTTGCTCACGCCGTGAGCTTCAACAAGGCAAGAAAAATTGTTTTTCATCTTCTCCATTTTGCTAGCACAATGAAGGATCAAAGGAGGTGATAGGGAAACAACCTTGGAGATTGGAATACTTGAAGACTTGAAGCTTCTCTCCCTTTTTCTCTTGGCCGAAAGTTTCCACCTTGAAGACTCAAGGATTTTCTTCATCTTTTTCGTCACAAGCTTTGTAAGTATGATTCCGCCATGCTTCAAGCTTTGCATGTATAAATCGTGTGTTTCATTGGCTTATACTTTCTTTGGGACTAATAATAGAACCTACAAAATCACTATTCATATCGCTAACAAATTAATTCTAAATTAATTCGTTCACCCGAATTATAATCTAAGTTTAATTCCGCGTCGAAATCCAATTCATTTAATATATCAAATATATTAATTAATCGATTAATTCCAAATTAATCGTATCTCTCTTTAATTGATATTTATCCAGATAAAATATCTTCGCAATTAATCCCAAATTAACTTTCTCTCTCTTCTAATTAATCCCAGATTAATTTAGAGTGCGAGTCATACGTCATCGGTGAATCTTTGGGAAGCGACCCATGAGATCCCCGGATATGTTGGCAGTAAATTCGGTCGTCGGACTATCCGAACACGTAAGTACCAAGTACTACGTTTGTACCGATTTACAAGACAAGGTTGGCCTCTAGCAAAGCGCCATGCCTACCCAATTCTCTGAAAATATCTTTACAGGAATAAAGGATCTATTTCAGGCGTAGTATACGTAGTATTGCATATTTCTGTCCAGTATCGAATGATCACGTGCTAGGCATGAGGCTAGAATTGTGTCTGCCCCGTACGAAGCACATGCCGGATGTCTGGTGACTAGTCTCTATAATCGGATAAACCTGACCTTTTCATTTTATCCCGATAGCTGCAACATTTAAGAGAACCAGTCCCGTATCCTACGTGACCATCATCTCCATATGACTGGAGTGACACTTCCATCTTGACATCACACCCAATACACTACGATTCTCAATATACCCAGCATTGGCGTACACAGAACTTGTTAAATCCCTGGACGACCGCAACCAAAGTATATTGATTGTCGCAAGTATTAGCGGTGCAAGTCTCAAGTTAAGACCAAATACACCTACCCTGATTTTGGATTTCCATAGACACATAGTCATACTACCAATGGAATTCCGAGGGGGTCAGCGAAGCTGTTTCCCGTACCATCGGTGAAACACAACCTCCTATTACACTTGTATGAGTATCCTATACCCAAATATATTAGAACTATGTCGTTGTGTCCTCACAACGCGCACAAGTGTAATACTAGTCTTTTACGTATTTATCGATGTCCAATCTCGATAATACTCTGACTAGGGATATTTAATGATTTATCCTTCGTGGACTGATACTGTCTCATATCATTCTCCGTCCAGGAACAAATCATAGGGACCTCTCATCATTTATATATCTAGGTGATCTAATCACAAATGATAAGAGTGCAATCTCCTTTGTCACATAGTTAATTTGTACAACAACACCATGATCTATACAAATAGTGACGCTATGGGTCATAATTGTCCAACAATCTCCCACTTGGCCTATAGCCAGTCACTCGAGTGCCTTACACCCGAACTATGTATGGTTGGCTCAAATTGCTGAGAATGTGCTTTCGTCAGTGGATTTGCATGATTAGCATCTGATGCGATTTATATGATCATCACATCGCAACGATGTATGATTCGAACGAATCAGATGAATAGTCGAAGTATGTATCTGGATCGTTGATGAGACCATTAATTCTTTAGCCTGTGCTGACGCCTAGCTCAGCTGCTAACAGAACTATATCTAATCTAATTAGATTTGTTTGTCGACCCAAAAGGCTTCTATTGCCACCTCAGCTACAACAATAACTCGCATTTGTTGTTTATTCGGTAACAGTATCTTGCTTGGAAGATTTCCAGCTCACTATTCCGTTATTCAAACTGTATAGTACCGTTTGTGACTTATAGTCATTTTATCAGTTTAGGAAACTTGCAGTAGTGATCCCAGTCACTTCAAGTTCTCCATCTCCATAGATTAAGACAACATCCTTACATCTCTAAGATACTAACGAATGTTCTTAACATCAATCCAGTGACTATCACTTGGATTGGCCCGACTGTGAATCCATATGCTCAAAGCGTATGAGACACCAGGTCGCGTACATTTTTCAATGTACGAGTTCTCGGAGAGTTTTATCGAAAGCCAAACTTTCACCGATTATTATTTTATGGGAATATCATTTCCAAGAAATGACATATTATTATTATTTATAGGACATCCACTGTCAGTGCGCTCCCACTAACTTTCTTATATACACAAGAATCATTTCGTTTTGAATCAAATCATAAACCATTATGATTACATCAAAACGAAAATTCCTAGAACCTATGCCTGCTTTAATCCAAACATGGATCGAATAACCCGCAAACCTTGTTTGATAGTTTTGGTACGATAAAATCGACAAGATGTTGTAAACATCCTCCAAAAGGTTTCCTTTTCAGGAAAGAGATTTTCCCGTTAAGCTGACATATTTCACAAATGAAACATGCAGCATTAGCAAGCATTATCCAAATGGATTTACCGTGGCAACAGGTAAAAGGTTGAATCGTAATCAACACAATGTTGATAACGATACATTTCTGTTACAAGCCTAGCTTAGTACGTTGGTATGTTGCCATCTATGTTTGTCTTCCTTGAAGACTTATAAAGTACCAATAGGCACAATGCCTTGCGGTACATCAACTAGTGTCCAAACTTGGTTGATATACATGGAATCCATTTCGGACTCATGACACTTTGCCATAATAAGGGAGTCGATACCTTGTATCACTTCCTCTTACGTAGTCAGTTGGTATACCTCAATAATATAGACATCTTTATGAGGTGAGATCAGAAACCCATACCCTAGGTTGTTTTCTGACTCTCTCCGACATACGCGGTTCTTGTGTATACGAAGATTAATGGTATAGTTTCATCATTGATGAACTATTTGTGTTCCATTATGATTTGGTGCCTGGAATAGTATTACTCTGATTTTCATCGAGTTTTACTATCCTCCCACTTACCACTGCATATCGGTATTCCTCTTAGGAAATTCGCATGGTAAGCAACAATCTAATTGTTCTATTGTGAGGTGTATAAGTACAATACTTATGGTATCCCTAGGATAACCTACAATTGGCACTTATCCAATTTGGGTTTTAGTTTGGTATCATCCAAACATATGCCTAGCATCCCAAATTTTCAGGAATGTGAAACCCGGTTTCTTTCCCATTCATATCTAATATGAAGTTTGTCTAAAAGATTATTATGGAACCTTATTCTAAATAAGTTCTGCACTGTTAATGCTTATCCATTGAAGGAAATGGTAGCTCAGAGCGACTCATGATTAACCTTATCTTGTCTAACATAATTCGGTTTCTCAGTTCGGACACACCGTCAAAATGACGTGTTCTGGGAGGAGTCCACTTTCAAAGAATACTTTACTCTTTCAAGTATATTAGAAAATTATTTCTTAAGTATTTTCCATTACGGTCTCACCGTGACGGTATAATACTTTAGCCGATCTGTTTGTCTATTTCGTGTCGAAACTTTAAAAGTTTCCGATTTGTGTTTCAAAAGAAACGCATAACCATTACGCGATGCCACATCCGTATAGGTCACGAAATATTCATATCCACTTCTAGCCTAGCTAGAAATGGGCCCACTTGCTTCACTATGAACTAGGGCTAACAGATAGGTGGCATTTACACTTTTACCAAGTAAAGGTGTTTTAGGCACTTTGCCCAATAAACTAGATTTGTAGACTTTATTTGATTGAATCAAATCACTCTTAGTACCCACTCTTAGAAAGTGTGGATATACGATTCTTGTTTAATTGTGTCTCTGACAACAATGCCACAATTAAGTTTCATCTGATCAAATCAGTTGAGCTATTTGTTTGTCATTTTATACATTCGACATTTATTTATATTCAAAATATAAATGTTGTTATTCACATCTAATGTGTTTATCTCAATATCATCTTTATATAATAAAACACTTTAGTGTTCTAGAATATAAAGGTTCACCCGCAATGGATTAAACACTGATATAAAGATAATATTTCTAGTCAAACTAGTTACATTATAACAGTATCCTAATTTAAGTACAAACCCGAAGGTAGTTCCTAAACTTAGGTATCTACGGTTGAAACAATGATTTTCGTCTCGTTTCCAATTCGCAGACAAATCTCAATCTGAAGTCAGTATCCTGCTCATAGCAGATTCTGAACATCAGTATATATATTTATGTATCACACTAAGTATTTAAAATCTAATTTTAATACTAGTAGTGAACATAATGTTGACAAACATATTTGAAGTCAGAGCCTTGCTCGTCTTCAATTCCTTCATGTCTGCTTTGTCCAAACGGCAGTCACGCTTCCGCGATCCCATTTGCCACATTAGGCAGACATTTTGGGATATGTCCATTATCTTCCCAGAATATTATAATGATTTGTTTTTGCCTTTTTTCACATTCCAGTAGCCTTTGGCCATGCCTCGGGTTTCTAGAATATCGAAATAAGGTGCGCCTTGAGCTACTTGCCTAATTGCAAACTTTGACTTTATCTCCTTGAGAATAGTCATTAACTCTCCAATAGTTATTATTGCAATTTTGTACTTCTAAAATCTAAGTATAGATTTATGAAGATCCTTCAATTTCATTATCATACTTTAAGGATCTAATCCTTAGTTCTGATTTAGAAATTAAGGAGTCTACTGCGACAAGCTAAATGGATTAAGCACTTAAGTTGTCATTACATGAATCTTCCAAAGATTATGCTCCAATATTTGCTTAACTCCGGGCTTAGGCTTAATATGTTATTTTATCAAATAAAGTAAATTATTATTTTTCCAAGACCATCATGAAATTATTCCCAATTTGAAAATTAAGCCATTTAAATATATTTTCCCTAGGATTATGTTTTAAATGCCAATCTTTCATTTTTAGCTTGATTTTAATAGTCCAACTATTTAATCAACGATTTAGGTACTATTAAATATAGTGATTACTATAGTCCAACTATATAATCAACTATATTTTAATAGATTAAAATCAATTATATTGATTACTATAATCCAATTATAAAATCAACTATAAATGAATAGTTTGAATATAGTCCAACTATTTGTTAAAACAACATTTAAATATTAGTCCAACTAACATTTAATTATTTGACAAATGATGTTTGTTTGAGCGCGTATGGCAAGTGATTAAACAAATATTGCAAATTCAATTCTTGCCTCCCACTATTTTTCGGCGAGCCTTTAACCCTCTGTCGAGTACTCGGGAAACCGCGTTTCCGAGTGGGCTAGGATCCCGTTAAATATCACAAAATCTTGACTTTGGCCAACAAATTGTATGATAATTAACTAGGTAGATCTCTAAGATCGATTGGATCCAATCCAATTCCTAGATCCGGTAGGAGGACATCCAAGTCTGAAACATATATCTTATATATGCCAATACATCCAATGTATTACCTAACCTTTTTCCTCTGAATCAACTAAGCCTTGGCTTTGGTACAACAAACTTAGTGATCCCAGTTAAGCGCGACCCATTGACCATGGAAAGCTTCGTAATCAATGTCGATGGACAAGAAGTGGTCTTGACTTTGGCCAACAAACCACAACTTGGACAAGACACCAATATGGAACAAAGCCTTCGTGATTCTAACACATCCTCGACGGACAAAGGCCTTGACTTTAGCCAACAAGCCAATGCCAGTCTCGGATCTTGAGTGAGAATCACTCAATGGAAGGAAAGACGCTTAATATTGTTTGAGGGTTTTTCGCGTGCAAATTGGCAACCAATTCATTATCTTTGTTAAGGTCTCATCATCATACACCTTTAAACATGCATTCTAAACACATAATAAAGCGCGTATAATAAAATAATAATGATATGCGGATGGATACTTTACACATTGATCCTAGATCAAATCTCTCATTTTCTCTCTCCCGCTAGCACATGTATTTACTTCTACCCGTTACACTACACTTCTAAAGAAACCTCATTTACATTGAGGGGAATAGGTGAGAAGAGAATACAAAGAATATGGAGGTATAAGGCTGGACACGCAGGTCCAATTAATAAATCAATTTATTACAACAATTCTAAAATTGTCCCACCCATATAATATCCATCTGATATACATATTCATGCATCGCAACCATGTATTCACACAAGCATGTTATCAATCAATCTAATCAAATTAATTAATCTGATAATTAGTGATCATCCAATGTTCAAACAACGATTTGATTTTGCGCGAGTCAAACTCGTTTTGCGAATAAGTACTCAAAGTACGAATTCTCGAATTAAATTAAACTACATCATTAAATCCATTTAATATGCATTCAATTCTAATTCGCTATTTAATTCCAAATTAAATATCACACTTTAATAATAAACCTTTTACGACTTAAATTCCAAATTTAATCGTTACGGGTCTCAAAGCCCGATTAACGTCCAACGTTAATTTAATTAAAGTCCAGTGGGCTCTTAATTAATTTATTAAGGCGTGGATTTTTGGTCAAATCGAGTCAAACCAAATAACCAAAATCCAATCTGGGAGTTACTGTTGGAGTTTCTATAGGTCCCAAGATCAAAACTCAAGCATGATACACAAGTGAATACAACGACGGAAGTGCGGAATACTTACATCGAGCGGTTGAGCGACGATTTGGGCAACAAAAATTCGAAATTCTGCACACTTTTGCAAAGCAGTGGGCTGCTGTGAACAGTGTTTTGCGCCCCTTGTCTTCAAGATTTGAAGCTCCAAGCTTCAACATTTGGCTTCCCGGCTCATGGGTATACTTCCCTTATCACCTTGGCATGATCCCGGAGTGTGCTAGCACTCTTGTTTTGCCACAAAACAAACTTGCTTCCGTCCATTTCTTTTGTTATTTTCGGCAGTTCACTGCCTCACAAAAACCAGAAATGGCGTGAGTGATGAGAGGAAAAAGAAGAGGAGAGAGAGGAGGGAAAATGGAGAGTGTTCATTGTATACGGTTTTGTGTTGTTTTAATGCATCTAATACACTTGAAATTAAATCCAATTCATTTCAAACACATTTGGCTTTAATTGCCAACCACACACATCACTCATCACATCAAGTCAACTCAATCAAGTTGTCAAGTCACATCACTCAAAGTGACAAGTGATTTGACGCTTGATGCGACTAATGATTTGACGCTTGATTTGACGAGCCGCTCTCGAATTCGAAATGCGAATGCGCTCGTAAATATTCTCGGGCTCGGATTCGCTAATTCTAAATTAACGAATTTTCCGTCGCGTCGTAATTAAATGATTACGCCTAGAGAAATCACTATTCACGTCGCTAACGAATTAATTCTAAAATAATTCGCTCGCCCGAATTAAAATCTAATTTTAATTCCGCGTCGAAATCCAATTTCGTTTAATATATCAATATATTAATTAATCGATTAATTCCAAATTAATCATTCTCTCTCTTTAAATTGATATTTTAACCCAGATAAAATATCTCTGTAATTAATCCCAGATTAATTTTCTCTCTCATCATATTAATCCCAGATTAATAAAAGTGCGAGTCATACGTCATCGGTGAATCTTTGGGAAGCGACCCATGAGATCCCCGGATAATTCGACAGTAAATACGGTCGTCGGAGTATCCAAATCACGTACGTACCAAGTACTACGTTCTACCGATTTACGAGACACGATCGGCTTCTAGCAAAGAACGAAGTCTACCCAATTCTCCGGTCATATCCATATAAGAATATTTAAGATCTGTATCAAGCGTAGTATACCAAGTATTGTGTATATCGGCCCAGTATCGGATAGTTACGTGCTAGGGCTGGGGCTGGATAAGTGTCTGCCCCGTCCGAAGCACATGTCGGATGTCTGGTAACTAGTCTCTATAATCGGATATGCATGACCTAGTCATAATATCCCGATGGTGCGCAACACTTAAGAGCACTAATACCGTATCCTGCGTGACATCATCTCCACTATGACTGAAGTGATACTTCTGTCTTGACATCACACCCAATACTCTACGATTCTCAATATACCCAGCAGTTGGTGTACACAGAACCGGTTAGAGTCCTAGACGACCTCAACTAAAGTATATTGATTGTCGTAAGCATTAGCGGTGCAAGTCTCAGGTTAAGACCAAATACACCTACCCTGATGTCGGACTCCCATAGACACATAGTCATAATACCAATGGGATTCTGAGGGGTCTATCCAGAGCGAAGCTGTTTCCCGTACCATCGGTGAAACACAACCTCCTATCGCACTTGCATAAGTATCCAATACTTAAATATATGAGAACTATGACGTCGTGCCCTCACAACGCGCACAAGTGCAATACTAGCCTATTCCGCATTATCGATGTCCTGTCTCGATAATACTCCGGCTAGGGATATTTAATGATTAATCCTTCGTGGACTGATACTGTCTCATATCATTCTCAATCCAAGAACTAATCATATGGACCTCTCTTCATTTATATATCTAGGTGATCTAATCACAAATGATAAGAGTGCAATCTCCTTTGTCACATAGTTAATTTGTACAACAACACCGTGATCTGTACAAATAGTGACGCTATGGGTCATATTATCCAACAGTTACCCCATAAGCCCATAAATCAATTTAGGCCAATTAGGCCCAATTAAACTTTAAAGGTCCATTAAGTCGCATTTGGGCTTTATGGATGCGGTTTTGGGCCCAATTGGATCCAATCCAATTTGCCTTAACCCAACTTTGTACAAAAAAGCCCAATAAGCCCTTAACAACTTTAAAGGCCCAAATCCAATTTTAAGCCCATTTAACCAAACACAAAAATTCCAAATTTAATGTTCAATTAAACTAAAGTGTATAACACAATTAATTACCCAATTAACATTTCTAAAACATCAATTAACATAACTAATCATGCTCATTTACATCAATTAGTGTCCAACACATTTTGATTAAAATCAAACCCAACACATGCTCATCAAGGTCTCGGCAATTAGGGTTTTTATCCAATTCAAAAATTCAATCCAATTAATTTTCAAATCAACAATCCCAACATCATTCTAACTCATCCAATGAATCAACAATTCAAAATTCCAAGACATTAGGGCTATGTCACCATTCGGCCAACACAAGCATTTGGGGAAAAAATGTTCCAAACACTTTTCACCAAAATTGATCGAATCAATCATCATATAAAACACATTCAAGCATACTTAATCATCCAATTTCATTATTCATGCTTAAAATCAATTTTACCCAAATTTTAAGCCCTAAACATTTCATGCTCAAACCTTGCTCTAGATGCCATTGTTGGTTTCTATTAAGGTCCCAAGATCAATAATAAGCATGAAATCATGTGTGAATAACAATCGAGAAGTTGCGGAATACTTACATCGATCGGTTGAGTGACGCGCGATGAACAAAAAACAGAAAACTGCCCACTGTGAAGCTCACGGCAGTGGCTGTGTGCAGTCCACTATTTTGGCGTCAATGGTGGTCCTTCGTCAAGCTCTAAGCTTCGTCGAATGGTTCCCGGCTCATGGGTGGACTTCCCTATCACCTTCGCATGTCTCGTAAGTGTGCTAGCACTTGAGATTTTGCCACAAAATCGCACTCTTGCTTCCTTCACTGCTCGGTTTTTGGGAGAAAACCAGTGAGCATTTTTACCCCTAGGACGTGAAGAGAAATTGTGAGATGTGTTCCAAATTTGTGTATCTTATACACAAATGTGAATTTCAAATTCATTTGGAATGAATTTGGCCTTTCAAAAGTTAAATAATTAAAGGCCACACCTACTCACATCAAGTTGTCAAGTCACATCACTCAAAGTGACAAGTGATTTGACGCTTGAAGTGACGCTAGATGCGACTAGCAATTTGACGCTTGATTTGACTTACGTGCCGCACTCGAATTCGAAATGCGAATGCGCTAGCAAATAATCTCGGGCTCGGGTTCGCTAATTCTAAATTAACGATTTTCTGTTGCATCGTTATTAAATGATTACGCCTAGCGAAATCACTATTCACATCGCTAAAGAATTAATTCTAAATTAATTCGTTCGCCCGAAGTAAAATCTAATTTTAATTTCGCGTCGAAATCCAATTTCATTTAATAGATCAAATATATTAATTAATCGATTAATTCTAAATTAATCGTTATCTCTCTTTAATTAATATTTTATCCCAGATAAAATATCTCCGTAATTAATCCCAGATTAACTTTCTCTCTCTTCTAATTAATCCCAGATTAATTTAGAGTGCGAGTCATACGTCATCGGTGAATCTTTGGGAAGCGACCCATGAGATCCCCAGATATGTTGGCAGTAAATTCGGTCGTCGGACTATCCGAACACGTAAGTACCAAGTACTACGTTTGTACCGATTTACAAGACAATGTTGGCCTCTAGCAAAGTGTCATGCCTACCTAATTCTCCAGAAATATCCTTACAGGAATAAAGGATCTATATCAGGCGTAATATACGTAGTATTGCGTATTTCTGTCCAGTATCGAATGATCACGTGCTAGGCCCAATTACAACCTGTAAGGCCCAAATCCAATTTCAAGCCCAATTAATTAACTTATAAAATTCCAAATTCCACAATTAATTAACCTAAGTGTAATACACAATTAATCACCCAATTAACATTTCTAAAACATCAATTAGCCTAATTAATCATGCACTTTAATATCAAATAGTGTCCAACACAATTCAATCAAAATAACACCTATTTCATGCTTTATTCTTCTCGGCAATTAGGGGTTTTTTCATTCCGATTCGGTTTCAATCCAATTGAATCCACAATCATCATTTCCCAAATCATTTCAACTCATCCAATGAATAAAAATAAAAAAATCACCATTAATTTCAAAAATCCATTGAATTCGGCCAAGCCACAATTTGGGGAAAATTTGTCCCATTCAAAATTCAATCCAATTAAACCTCAAATCAACTTTACCCAATTGTTTTAAGTCATCCAATGATCAAAAAAAAAAATCACCAAGATATTAAGGCTTATCATTTTCGGCCAACACCAAAACTTTTGGGGAAAATTGATCCAATCCAATTTTCTTGAAATTGATCATGCACAACTTCAATTCAACCTCATTCAAACATACTAAATCAAACAATTTAACCAATTGATGCTCAAATCGATTTAGCCCAATTTTAAACCCTAAAATTTTCATGCTTGATGTAAGCTCAAGATACCATTGTAGGTTTCTAATTAGGTCCCAAGAATCATCAAATCAAGCACAAAAATGCATGAATACACAAAGGAGAATGGCGGAAACATACTCACAATGAACGGATCTTGAGACGCGATGAACACGAGCCTTCTAGCTCCCTCAAAAGCTCACAGTAGCAGCTCCCCTTGGCAGTGGATTGCACGGTGGTGACTGGTTCAGCTCCTCCAAGAATCGGCCATTGAAGACCTCCATTGAAGCTCCAAGCTTCAAGCTTTAAAAATGATTCCAAGCTCATGAAATCATTTCCCTATCACCTTAGGAAGACTCAAGTGTGTGCTAGCACTTGATTTTACAACAAAATCATTCTCTTGCTTCTCCTTTTAATTCGGTCAAACCAGAAATTGAGAGGAAGAAATGGCTCCAAGCCGTGAGAGAAGAGAGGAGGGAAAAGGATGAAACCGTGAGTGGAGAGAGAATAAAGAAAAGAAAATGTTTTATATATATACTTATTTTATTTTCCAAAAACAAAACAAATAAATAAAATCATTTTCATTTACCAAAAGTCAAAAAGCAAAAAGCAATTAATGCTTTTCAACTACCACATCAATCACTCAAATCAATCAATCAAATTGTCACATCACTCAAAGTGACATGTGATTTGACGCTTGATGTGACTAGCGATTTGACGCTTGATGTGACTTGCGTGCCGCACTCGAATTCGAAATGCGAATGCGCTCGCAAACACTCTCGGGCTCGGGTTCGCTAATTCTGAATTAACAAATTTTCCATCGCGACGTAATTAAACGATTACGCCTAGCCAAATCACTATTCACGTCGCTAACGAATTAACTCTAAATTAATTCATTCGCCCGAATTAAAATCTAATTTTAATTCTGCTTCGAAATCCAATTTCGTATAATATATCGAATATATTATTTTATCGATTAATTCCAAATTAATCGTTCTCTCTCTTTTAATTAATATTTTATCCTAGATAAAATATCTCCGTAATTAATCCCAGATTAATTTTCTCTCTCTTCAAATTAATCCCAGATTAATTTTCTCTCTCATCTAATTAATCATAGATTAATAAAGTGTGAGTCTTACATCATCGGTGAATCTTCGGGAAGCGACCCATGAGATCCCCGGATATGTTGGCAGTAAATGCGGTCGTCAGACTATCCGAACACGTAAATTCCTCGTACTACGTTTGTACCGATTTACAAGACAAGGTTGGCTTCTAGCAAAGTATACGGTCAAGCGTAGTATACCGTAGTATTACGTATTTCGATCCATCATCGGATGATCACGTGCTAGGCCTGAGGCTGGAATTGTGTCTGCCCCATACGAAGCACACATCAGATGTCTGGTAACTAGTCTCTATAATCGGATATACATGACCTAGTCATAATATCCCGATAGCTCGAGCATTTAATAGAACGAGTTTCGTATCCTATGCGATCATCATCTCCACTATGACTGGAGTGATACTTCCGTCTTAACATCACACACAACACACTGCGATTCTCAATATTCCCAGCATTGGCGTACACATAACCTGTTAAAGCCCTGGACGACCTCAACTAAAGTATATTGATGTTGTAAGTATTAGCGGTGCAAGTCTTTGGTTAAGACCAAATACACCTACCCTGATTGCAGACTCCCATAGACACATAGTCATACTACCAATGGGATTCCGCGGGGTCTATCCAGAGTGAAGCTGTTTCCCGTACCATCGGTAAAACTCAATCTCCTATTACACTTGCATGAGTATCCTATACCCAAATATATGAGAACTATGTCGTTGTGTCCTCACAACGCGCACAAGTGTAATACTAGTCTTTTACGTATTTATCGATGTCCAATCTCGATAATACTCTGACTAGGGATATTTAATGATTTATCCTTCGTGGACTGATACTGTCTCATATCATTCTCCGTCCAGGAAAAAATTATAGGGACCTCTCATCATTTATATATCTAGGTGATCTAATCACAAATGATAAGAGTGCAATCTCCTTTGTCACATAGTTAATTTGTACAACAACACCATGATCTATACAAATAGTAACGCTATGGGTCATAATTGTCCAACAGTTTTCTGACTCTCTCCGATCTACGCGGTTCTTATGTATTAGAATATTATGGTACAGTCTCATCCCTGATGAACTGTTCATGTTCCGTGAAGGAGTCTATGCCAGGAACAGTATCACTACGATTTTAATCCAGTTCTACTTTCTTCCCACTTACCACTGTATTTAGGAATTCCTTTTCGAGGAAAACCGCATGGAGACCAACAAATACCTTGTTCTCTTGTGGGTTGTAGAAGTAATATCCTTTGGTTTCCCTAGGATAACCTACAAATAGGCACTTATCTGATTTGGGTTCTAGTTTGGTACCATCCAAACGTTTAACGTATGCCAAACATCCCCAAATCTTCAGTTTCTTTCCTGTCCATATTTCATATGGAATCTGTTCAACAGACTTTAACAGATTCTTATTCAAAATAAGTATTGCACGGTTCAATGCGTATCCCCAGAAGGAAATTGGTAGCTCAGTGTGACTCATCATAGACCTTACCATGTCCAACAAAGTTTAGTTTCTCCGTTCAGACACACTGTTTAATTGAGGTGTTCCGGGAGGAGTCCATTGTAAAAGAATACCATATTCTTTTAAGTAATCGAGAAACTCATTGCTCAAGTATTCTCCATCACGGTCAGACCGTAATGTTTTAATACTTTTGCCGGTCTATTTTTCTACTTCGTGTCGAAACTCTTTGAATTTCTCAAAAGTTTCCGACTTGTGTTTCATAAGATACACATAACCATAACGTGATGCATCATCCGTAAAGGTTACGAAGTATTCATATCCACCTCTAGCCTGGCTAGACATGGGCCCACATTCATCACTACGAACGAGGGCTAACAGTTCGGTGGCACGTTCACCTTTACCGCTAAAGGTGTTTTAGGCATTTTGCCTAATAAACAAGATTCGCAGACGTTATATGAATTTGGATCAAATCCGTCCAAGTATCCACTCTTCGAAAGTGTGGATATACGAGTCTTGTTAATGTGTCCTAGACGACAATGCCATGAATAAGTTTCATCTTTGTTACTTAATTTAAGCCTTTCATTTTTCATGGTATACGTTTGAGATTCATTTATATTCAAAATATAAAGACCATTATTAACATCAGCACTGCATATCTCAAAATCATTTTTATAAAAAAAACACCCAGTGTTTAGGAATACAAAAGTATACCCATATTAGGTTAAACAAGATACATATATAATGTTTCTAATCAAACAAGGTACATAATAATAGTGTGATAAATTAAGTACATGCCCCGAGGGCAGTTCCAAAATATAGGTCCGAACATCCAAAACAGCGACTCTAGTCCCATTTCCAACTCGGAGGTCGATCTCTCCTGAAGCCAGTCTCCTACTAATTTACAGATCCTGCACATCAGTACATATATGAGTACCACATCCAGAATCAAAAATCCAATTTTTAAAACTAGAAGTAGACATGTTTATTTCAAAAACAAACATACCTGAAGCCGGAGCCTTGCCCGCCTTCACTTTCTTCATGTGCACCTTGTACTCACGGCAGTCACGCTTCCAGTGACCCCGTTTTCCACACTATAGGCAGACATCTTGGGATTTTTCCTTGGTCTTCCCAGAAGACTGTGATGATTTGGCCTTGCCCTTTCTTTTTTTCTTCTTCTTCACACCTCCAGAAGGCTTTGGCCAAGCCTTGCCCTTCTGAGATGTCGAAGCAGAGTGCGCCTCGTGCTTCTTACCTTTTAGAAGCTCCGGCTCTGCTTCTTTCAGTATTGCCATCAACTCTCCAAGATTCTTCTCTTGGTTTATCATGTTGTAGTTCATGATGAACCCGCCCCAACTGTCAGACATAGACTGTAAGATCAAATATATGGAAGTCTCAGCCTCAAAGGTTATGCCTAGCTGACCCAGCTATTCAATGTCAGCAATCATCTGCGACATATGGTGCTCAACAAATATACCCTCTGACATACGAGAGCGAAAGAGCTTCTTCTGCAATTCATATTTCTGGCATCTTAGGTTAGATCGGTGAAGGTCCCTCAATTTCAACATCATTTTGTAGGGATCCAATCCCTTGTTTTGACGATGAAATTGTGGGGTCATTGCAGCAAGCATGACAGATTGAGCAGTTGAGTTATCATCACTGTAAGTCTTCCAAAACTCAAGCTCAAGTGGCTGCTCAATTCCGGGCTTAGGCCCGAGAGGTTTCTTTATCGTATAAAGAATCTTCTCAGCCGTCAGGACAATCTTGAGGTTCATATCCCAGTCAGGAAAGTTCACACCGTTAAAGACATTTTCGCCCATGATAATGTCCCTAACGTTGATCTTTCCAGCCATCATAATTGCAATAGTCTAACTATTCAATTAACGATTTCAGGTACAGTCCAACTGTTAAAAGAAGATAATAAAATATTAGTCCAACTAATGTAAATATATAATGATGAAAATAATTTAAAAGCGCGTATTTGGCAAGTATTAAATGAAATTGTAAATTTAATACTGGCCTCCCACTATTTTTCGGCGAGCCTATAACCCTCTGTTGAGTACTCAGGAAACCTAGTTTCCTAGTGGGCTAGGATCCCGTTAAATAACACACAACCTTGACTTTGGCCAACAGGCTGTATGAAACTTAACTAGGTAGATCTCTAAGATCAATTGGATCCCATCCAATTCCAAGATCCGGTAGGTGGACCTCCAAGTCCGAAACATATATCCAATATAAGTAAATATATCCAATATATTTCCTAACCTTTTCCTCTGAATCAGCTAAGCCTTGGCTTTGGCTCAACAAGCTTAATGATTCCAGTTAAGCGCGACCCATTGACAGTGGGAAAGCTTCGTAATCCATGTCGATGAACTAGAAGTGACCTTGACTTTGGCCAACATGTCACAACCGTCCAAGACATGCGATATAGAACAAAGCTTTTGTGGTTCAAACACATCCGTGATGGACATTGATCATGACTTTGGCCAACAAACCAATGCCAATCTTGGATCTTGAGAGAGAACCACTCAATGGAAGGAAAAACGCTTAATATTTGAGTGAGGGTTTTTTCACGTAAATTGGCAACCAATTTATTATCTTTGATTAGGTCTCATCATACACCCTTAAGCATGCATTCTAAAAGCATAATAAGGCGCGAAATAAATTAATAATGATATGCGGATGAATATTTAACAAATTTGTTCCTAGAACAAATCTCTCTATTTCCTCTCTCCCGCTAGCACTATTCTTACTTCTACCCAATTACATAATACATTAAAGAAACCTCATTTACATTGAGTGGAATTGGTGAGAAGAGAAATACAAAGAGTAAGAAGATAATAGGCTGGACACGTAGGTCCAATTTAATAAATTCTAAATTTATTACAACAATTTCCAAAATTGTCATCACCCTTCTAATATCCATCTGATATACATTATTCATACAATACATCCAAGTATACACACAAAGCATGTTATTCAATCAATCTAATCCAATTAATTAATCTTTGAATTAATGACCATCCAATGTTCAAACAAAGATTTGATTTGCGCGAGTCCACCCCGTTTAAGAATAAATACTCAAAGTACATATTCTTGAATTATATCGAACTATAATTTTAAATCTAATTTAATTTGTATTCAATACTAATTCAAATTTAATTCCAAATTAATTAATTACACATATTTAAGTGCCTTTTAGACTTAGATTCTAAATCTAATCTTAATGAGTCTCAAATGCCCAATTAGTATCCAATACTATTTTAATTAAAGTCCAATGGGCTTTTAATTAATTCATAAGGCATGGGCTTTGGCAATTATGGATCCAATCCAAGATGCCAAGGCTCAATAAAGAATCACCCTTTAGCCATAAAATCAATTTTGGCCAATTAGGCCCAATTAAATATTAAAAGACCCAAAAGTTATATTTAGACTTTATGGAAAAGGTTTTAGGCCCAATTTGGATCCAATCAAATTTTCCTAAACCAAGCTTGGCCCAACCAAACCCATTAAGCCCAAATACAACAAAATTAGCCCAATCCAATTTAAAGACTAATTTAATTAATATAACATTCCAAATTTCACATTAATTTTAATTAAAGTGTAATTGTCATAATTGATTAATTAAACTAATATTTACAAAACATCAATTAAACTAATTAATCATGTTTTATCATCCAATTTATGTCCAAACAAATTGAAGCAAAACAACTCATTACATGCTTCTTATGTTCACGGTAATTTGGCATAAAATAACAATCAATTTGATTTCAATCCAATTAAATCAACATTTAATATTCATTTCATACTTTAAACATATCCAATAGTCTAAAATCAAAAAATCACCATGATACATGCATAGGGTTATGTTCGGCCATGGCAAGGAAATTAGGGAAAATTTTATCCAACTCATTTTGTCAATTCCTAAGATGCATAAATCCAATTCATCATCATCCAACCACATCCAAACAAACAATTTTGAAAAAATAATACTCCAAGCATAAAATTCCTAAATAGAGTTTATAAACCCTAAACTCAAATCATGCTTAGTAAAGGCTCCGATACCATTGTAAGTGTCCTAGACATGCCAAGAATCTTTAATACATGATTTAGTGTGTGAATGATTGAGAAAGTTTGCGGAAAATAAACTTACAATGAATGGATGAAGTTCAAGACTTTCTTTGTATTTGATGAGAGCTCCAAGCTTCCTTGAATGAATCAAACCCAAGGTTGAGTTTCCCTATCACCTTAATTAACTCTTTATGTGCTAGCAAGCTTGAATTTTTGCAACAAAAACTCTAAGGAAGAAAGAAGACCTCACGGCAAAGCAAGGAGAGGGAGAGAGTTTTTTGCTTTTGATATTTTTGATTTCCAAAATCTAATCCAAAAGTCAACAAGAAAAATGTGTATATCCTTTTCCCAAAAAGAAATTGCAAAGTGTGTTCGGATAAGTTAGCATTAAAGCTCCCAACCACTTCCATCACTCAAGTGACTTGTTGATGTAAGTTGGTGGGCCCCACCTCTAAAATTCAAAATTCAAGTGGCTTGCACAACACACTCCGGGCTCGGGTTCGTTCAATCCGATTAAACGAATTTTCCGTCGTGACGTAATTAAATCTAATTTAATTAAATAATAATGCATAGCAAAATTATTACGTAAGTCGCTTGCGAATTAATTCCAAATTAATTCATTCGCCTGAATTAAAATCCATTTTAATTCCGCTTTGAAATCCGATTTCACTTAATATATCTAATATATTATTTAATAGATTAATTCCAAATTAATCGCGTTCTCTCTTCTATTTGAATTTTATCCCAGATAAATTATTGCCGCAATTAATCCTAGATTAATTTTCTCTCTAATAATTAATCTCAGATTAATTCTATTCCAGTAAAATGTCATCGGTGAATCTTTGGGAAGTTACCCATGAGATCTCTGGATATGTTGGCAGTAAATACGGTCATCAGACTATCCGAATATATACGTACCTAGTACCACGTTCTCACCGATTTACAAGACATGGTTGGCTTCTAGCAAAGCACTGTGCCTACCCAATTCTCCAGAAATATTCTTTTAAGGAATACATAATCTTTATCAAGCGTAGTATAATAAGTATTGCATATTACGATCCAATATCGGATGTCACATGCTAGGTCTGAGACTGGAATTGTGTCTGCCCCGTACGAAGCATATATCTGATCACTAGAAACTAGTCTTTTTAATCGGATAATCATGACCTTGTCATCTTATCCCGATAGCTGCAGCATATGAGAGTACTAGTTATGTATCTCTGCGTGATCATCATCTCCATATGACTGAAGTGATACTTCCATATTGACATCACACCCAATACACTACGATTCTCACTAAACCCAGAAGAGGCGTACACAGAACCTGTTAAAGCCCCGGACGACCAAAACCAAAGTGTATTGATTGTCACAAGTATTAGCGATGCAAGTCTCAGGTTAAGACCAAATACACCTACCCTGATGCGGATTCCCATAGACACATAATCATACTACCAATGGAATTCTGAGGGGTCTATCTAGAGCGAAGTTATTCCCGATCCAACGGCTAACAGAACCTCTTATCACACTTGCATAAGTATCATATACTTAAATATATGAGAACTATGTCGTTAAGCTTCCATAACGCGCACAAGTGTAATACTAGTCTATTCCGCATTATCGATGTCCAGTATCGATAATATTACGACTATGGATATTTGATGATTGAACCGTTCGTGGATTAATATTGTCTAATATCTTATTAATCTAGAACTAATCATAAGGACTTTTATCATTTATATATCAAAGTAATCTAATTACAAAATGATAAAATAGCAATTTCCTTTGTCACCTAGTCAATTTGTACAAAAACCACAATGTCTTTTACAAATAGTGATGTTATAGGTCATAATTGTCCAACAGTTACGTCTCGCGTACCCCTAGTCCTGCTCTACATGTGCACATGTTGTATCTGTCAATTCCATAAGTTACACATGTGGTGGATTTTTCCCTATGCCTTCAAAATCATATTATCATACTTTGAAATCATTTTCATCATCAAATCATCGCAAGTCATTTGAAATCAGTAGTTTAGTAAACTATTAATAAAACTCATTTAAAATTGAGGAACTATAATTCAATGTTCTGAAACCATAGTAAAAACTTTGAATTAAGTACTCCACTCACAGTGCTATGGCAAGTCAAGTGCGGTGCCCGATGTAGGTTATCTCTGAGTGCTTTGACGTCGATCTAATGTCAAAGAAATAATTAGTTTTCTTGCAATTGATAAGAAAGAAAATATAATGCATGATTGATGTTTTATTCTTGTAACATGAAGTAATGCATGTATGTACTCTTATACGAGACCTTCAGCGTGCCCAGTAATATCTTAGGGTGAGATTCAAATGAATAAAAATGATCTTGGAAAATTCAGTCACTCGTCGCGACACTGGCCTATGGGCTTCGCGACGCTCACATAAGCTACTGAGATAGTGAGCATCTGATAGATCTATGTCGCGACGCTAATTGATGCGAGTCGCGACTCTCCACACGAGTCGTGATGTTAAGAGTTTCGCATCGTGACTCTCATAAAACAGAACCGATGCAGTGAGCTTCCTCTATTTCTGTGTTGCGACGTTAGATCTTTGGCGTCGCGACACTCACATTGACAGACTGAAATAGAGAGCAACTTCTCTTTACACGTCGTAACTCTGGACCATGAGCATCACGACGCTTACACAAGTAGAACTGGGCAGAGATAATCCTCTGTTTTGTGTCGCAACACTAGCTCATTTTCAGGGCCAACACCAATTCTCTATCTTCACTCTCAAATTCTACACCACCACCCATGCCATAACATCAACAAGTATACAAAATATCACCATTATCGCACTCTAACATCATCTCACATTCATTTCATAAACTTCAACTTAGTTTCATGCTTAGGAATTTTACAATTTGGAGGTTTCACAAAGCATTACATTCTTAACTCAATAATCACTTACACAACATCAAACCCAAGCCTACAACACTCCTTATTCATCAAATCAGTAAAACATCAATATTTAACATTTGGGTCAAATATTTCCTTACCTTGAATCAAATCTTCCTTCACTAATAGAACCTCCAAGCTTCATTTTCTTCTTGCTAGAATTTCTTTGGGGTTGGATTAACCTAGTTTATCTTTGAAATTTGCAAGGAAATGAGAAATCATCTCTTCTTCTTCTTCTCTTGAAACACTCGGCCAATGGGGTAACATAAAATATTTTTTACTCATTCCCACTTTCTTAATTATTCAAGAAATAAAAAGATTTTTCTAGATATAAGAAATTAAGTTTTGGGCTTGTAAATTTGGACTAGTTTGTTTAAGTTGAAAATATGTCCAAATCTATTCCTAAAATATTTAGGCCCAATAAACTAGCACTAGGTCTGTCAAGCCCGTAATCGAGTAAGGTCCATTGGTCTCTAAGTCGTCTCCAAGAATTTTCCGTTAACGCTTGGAGAAAGTTTATCTAAGTCACCAAGTTACGACATTAGTTGAACTACGAAATTAGAGTCACTACAATTATACATAACACCTTAGAATTCATAAAAATAATATGAAAAGAAACAGGTTTCTGATGAGTGGTAATTATATCACTATTTCCCACTCATTTAACCTAATATTTTGAATAGTTTCTTGAGTTTTGGGAATATTTTGATGTGTTTTGTGCTATTTTGTAGATAAAAAAAGTTTCAAGACATTCTGGAGGTGATTTGGGGCCAAAATAGTGAAAATTGGACAAAAGAGCATTTTGGTAATATGCCGCGTCGCGAAACCTAACATGCACCGATCCATGCTAACGTGCACCGGGTCCACAAGTCAGAATCTGAGAAGTTTGACTTTGCTAATGTGCACCTTGCCACGTGTCACCATCACAGCCGATCTGCTAACGTGCGTCATGCCACGTGTCATCATCCTACGGTGCCGAAAGTCGCCATCGCCACGTGTCGCCATGTGTCACACCACGTGTCTACCATGTCATCATCCATATCACCATTTGACCGAGTCAAAGTGCCATGTCATTGCCACGTCATCATCAGCCTGCCATGTGTCATCATTCTATGGTGCCGACAGTCACTTTCGCCACATGTCGCCACATCAGCGCCACGTCAGCTCAATCATTCAGCTCCCAGCCGCCTCGCCACGTGCCTGTTGGACAATTATGACCCATAGCGTCACTATTTATACAGATCATGGTGTTATTGTACAAATTAACTATGTGACAAAGGAGATTGCTCTCTTATCATTTGTGATTAGATCACCAAGATATATAAATGATATGAGGTCCCTATGATTAGTTCCTGGATTGAGAATGATATGAGACAGTATCAGTCCATGAAGGATTAATCATTAAATATCCCTAGTCAGAGTATTATCGAGATTGGACATCGATAAATACGTAAAAGACTAGTATTCTACTTGTGCGCGTTGTGAGGGTGCAACGACATAGTTCTCATTTATTTGGGTATAGGATACTCATGCAAGTGTAATAGGAGGTTGTGTTTTACCGATGGTACTGGAAACAGCTTCGCTCTGGATAGACCCCCTCGGAATTCCATTGGTAGTATGACTATGTGTGTATGGAAGTCCGAAATCAGGGTAGGTGAATTTGGTCTTAACCTGAGACTTGCACCGCTAATACTTGCGATAATCAATATACTTTGGTTTTGGTCGTCCACGGCTTTAACCGGTTTCTGTGTACGCCTCTTCTGGGTATATCGAGAATCGTAGTGTGTTGGGTGTGATGTCAAGACAGAAGTATCACTCCAGTCATAGTGGAGAAGATGGTCACGTAGGATACGGGACTGGTTCTCTTAAATGCTGCAGCTATCAGGATATTATGACAAGGTCATGTATATATGATTATATAGACTAGTTACCAGACATCCGACATGTGTTTCGTATGGGGCAGACACAATTCCAGCCCCAGGCCTAGCACGTGATCATCTGATACTGGATCGACATACACAATACTACGTATACTACGCCTGATATAGATCGCTTATTCCTGTAAGCATGTTTCTGGAGAATTGGGTAGGCATGGCGCTTTGCTAGAAGCCAACCTTGTCTTGTAAATCGGTATAAACGTAGTACTAGGTACTTACGTGTTCGGATAGTATGACGACCAAATTTACTGCCAACATATCCGGGGATCTCATGGGTCGCTTCCCAAAGATTCACCGATGACGTATGACTCGCACTTTATTAATCTGGGATTAATTATGATGAGAGAGAAAATTAATCTGGGAATAATTACGGAGATATTTTATCTAGGATAAAATATCAATTAAAGAGAGATAACGATTAATTTGGAATTAATAAATTAAATAATATATTTGATATATTATAAGAAATTGGATTTCGACGCGGAATTAAAATTAGATTTTAATTCGGGCGAACGAGTTAATTTAGAATTAATTCATTAGCGACGTGAATAGTGATTTCGCTAGGGATAATCATTTAATTACGTCGCAACGGAAAATTCGTTAATTTGGAATTAGCGAACCCGAGCCCACGAGTGTTTACGAGCGCATTCGCATTTCGAATTCGAGTGCGGCACGCATGTCACATCAATCGTCAAATCTTTAGTCACATCAAGCGTCAAATCAAATGTCACTTTGAGTGATGTGACAACTTGTCACTTGATTGAGTGATGTGAGTGATAGGAGTTGTTGGAGTTGTTGGATGGCTTTGAAAGCCTTGACTTTTGAAGGCAAAATGTGTATATGATTTTTTGAAAATCAATTACCATTTTTAACACAACCTAACACATCTTTCTCTCACCTTTTCTCTCCTCTCTCTCACGCCCAACAAGGGCAGTTCACTGTCTTCCATTTGCTCACTGCCGAGAGCCATTGGAGAAGGAAAATGAAGATTTTGTTGCAAAATCAAAGTGCTAGCACACTCCGGAGTTGTCCGTAGGTGATAGGGAAACCCACTTGTGTGCATGGAATGATTAAACAAGAAAGCTTGGAGCTTGATTCACCCATTCATGGCCGAATTTGAGGACTGGTTTTTGGTGGACTGCCGTGAGCTTCCAAGGGTTCAAAGGGCTTAAAACGTTTCTTTCATCACCGCATCGTTCAAACCGATCATTGTGAGTATTCCACAACTCCGTTGATTGTATTCACATGTATTTTCTTGCTTGATAATTATCCTTGGGACCTTAGAGAATTCCAATAGTGTCGCCACGTGTCACCTTATCGCCTTATCCAGAATCTGAAGCCGACGAACCAGAAGCTGCTGACTGGCGTAAACACACACGTATAACGCAAGTGCACGTATCGTTCAAGTAGTATAAAAATATCGATCCCACGAGGACTTAATTCCTACTGTTGTTATTAATTATTGATACTATTTATTTACAAGTATCTAATTATAGGGAGAATATAATTGATTGTTTTTGGTTGGTTGAATGTGGATTTGATAAATAAAATACTTAAAGACAAAAAAGAAAATACTAAGGAAAATAAAAGAAAAGACTTAAAGATCTAGGGTTGTGACTCCACACAATATTATTCTAAAAGTGAATTGATTCTCTTACATATGTGTAATAAATCAGTTTGCTAACCTGGAACACGAAAATATGCAAAAGCCTCTATCGATGGTCAGACGTAAATTCCCAGTATAACCCAATTGCACTATATGTCTATGTCAACCAAATTACCTGGATTCATTAAGATTAAATTCCAATTATGGCTACCCCCGCCCGACAGGTATAAGTCTATCCTGTAAGGAAATCTATTAAAGGGTTATCTATCCTCAAGGAAGATCGTGGGCTATTGAATCTAAGGCTGAAACTTAAAATCCCTATGTCTAGTTCATTTTAAGTTTACCACATCAATCTTATTGGTGATCAGACAATAAGAAACATTAAGCTTAAGACTCAATAAACAAAATAAAGAATTACCCATAAAAAGAAAATCAATTATTAAGTGTGAATATTGTGTTTCATCACTTCCATAGAATAAAAATAAAATGCTGGGGTTAGAGGATCCACTTTTCGAAATCTCAAATTATTATAATATGGAAATTGCCAGTATTATCCAATTAAGTTGAACCAGTCATAAAGGCGGTGTTATTATTTATCCATAAACCAGCCATATATGAGGTAATTATCTGTCACCTAAAGACCAGCCATATAGGCGGTGTCATATTATGTTACATAATTCAAACCAGCCATTAAGGCGGAGTCAACTTTTAATTCATATTATAAAATCACAATGTCCATATTATAATTGAAGTGAGATTAATCTACCTTTACTATTTCTAATTTAGAAATCTCCCTTATTATAATATATAAATCTGTATGATATTTACCAACCAGCTATATAGGCGGTATCCTGATTAAGTCAAATTAATAATTAATTACCAACCGACCAACCAGGTGGTATCCTCATTAAGTCAGGTTAAAACCAGTTTAAAAATAATTACCAACCGACCAATATAGCGGTATCCTTATTAAGTCAGGTTTTAAATAATTTATATATTATAATTAAGGGAGATTAATCTAAATTATAAAAGTAAAAAGCTTCACCTTTACCCCAGCAGTAAATTAACTACTGAACATAAAAGAAGAAAAATAAAATAAAATAAAATTTTATTACAAAAAGTAAAAGTGCATAATTAAAAATACTAAAAGTAAAAATGCTTAATTTAAATTACAAAAACTTAAACACACAAGATGCAATCCTTTAAGTCCTTACAAAACTCAAGGAAGACATGATTTGAATTCTGAAAACGAGTTGAATTTATAGGCGTCAGTAGGGGGTCGGCGTCGCGATGCGCGTAATTGTCGACGTGGCGGCTTCTGGTTCGTCGCGTGGGATTCTAGATAAGGTGATAAGGTGACAAGTGGCAAGGAGGCTGGGAGCTTAATTATTGCGACACGTGGCGGCTCGTGATTGGCTGATTTCAGATTCTTACCTGCCACGTGGCAATTAAGATAAATGAGTCAATAATTGACGCTGACGTGGTGATGAAGTGGCACGTTGACTCGATCAACTGGTGATGTGGATGATGATGTGGCAGACACGTGGAGTGACATGTGGCGATGGTGACTGTCGGCACCGTAGAATGATGACACGTGGCACGGCGTATGTTAGTAGGTCGGCTGTAATGGTGACACGTGGCACGACGCACGTTAGCAAAGTCAAACTTTTCTAAGATTCTGACTTGTGGACCCGACGCACGTTAGCAAGTCTTGGTGCATGTTAGGCGTCGCGACGCCAAAGGCTTGCGCATCGCGACGCGCCCAAATTACCAAAATGCCTTTTTTTCCAATTTTCACTGTTTTGGCCCCAAATCACCTCCAGAGAGTCCTGAACTTTATTTATCTACAAAATAACACAAAACACATCAAAATATTCACAAAACTCAAGAAACTAAACAAAATATTAGGTTAAATGAGTGGGAAATAATGATATAATTACTACTCATCACACCCCCAAACCTAACATTTTGCTAGTCCTCAAGCCAAACATAGAATAAAATAACATAAACATATATAAAATAAAATTTAACTAAGCTACTTTCGTAGGGATCACGGTTGCATTTAGCGTATGCAACAAGCCTTTAAACCCCTAGGTGTCCCTAGTGGACGAGTTGTAGTCTCGTGAGGGTTTACAGAAATGATACCCACAAACATTTTACAAAAGTAAAAAGGTAGTGAAACTAATGCACACAAAAGTAAAAGACAAGCGAAAAGAAAATAAAGAAGTTAGTGACTAATCAGGTGAAATTTCTACTCCAAGCTACTAGTTGTTTTCTTTCTTTCGAAATTACTGAATAAGTAAATTCTCCGATTATATTTATCATTCTCTATATATACAGCCAACAAAATATTAAACAACTCATTTTTGCCCACAACAGTCATAAGTGCAGTTGATAAGAGAGTAATATTTGTGTCATAAAGTTTTATCAGAATTCACACCTTTTTGCAGCAATGGAATAATTTTTTTAATTTTTCAGATTTTTTCTTCGATTTTTTGATTTTTTTTATTTATATACAATATCTTCCATCTATGTAGCGAGTGTTGGGTCGGTGGCTCCCAAACCAGTTGGCTTTAGGGCACCAGGTGTTAAGACACCCCTACGGACTTAATTACTCAGACTTCAGATATAAATATATTTTTGCAGCATCTTTGATCCATGTGTTGGACAATTATGACCCATAGCGTCACTATTTGTACAGATCATGGTGTTGTTGTACAAATTAACTATGTGACATAGGAGATTGCACTCTTATCATTTGTGATTAGATCACCTAGATGTATAAATGATGAGAGGTCCCTATGATTTGTTCCTAGACAGAGAATGATATGAGACAGTATAGGTCTACGTAGGATAAATCATTAAATATCCCTAGTCATAGTATTATCGAGATTGGACATCGATAAATATGTAAAAGACTAGTATTACACTTGTGCGCGTTGTGATGACACAACGACATAGTTCTCATATATTTGGGTATAGGATACTCATGCAAGTGTAATAGGAGATTGAGTTTTACCGATGGTACGGGAAACAGCTTCACTCTGGATAGACCCCGCGGAATCCCATTGGTAGTATGACTATGTGTCTATGGGAGTCTGCAATCAGGGTAGGTGTATTTGGTCTTAACCAAAGACTTGCACCGCTAATACTTACAACAATCAATATACTTTAGTTGAGGTCGTCCAGGGCTTTAACAGGTTATGTGTACGCCAATGCTGGGAATATTGAGAATCGCAGTGTGTTGTGTGTGATGTTAAGACGGAAGTATCACTCCAGTCATAGTGGAGATGATGATCGCATAGGATACGAAACTCGTTCTATTAAATGCTCGAGCTATCGGGATATTATGACTAGGTCATGTATATCTGATTATAGAGACTAGTTACCAGACATCCGATGTGTGCTTCGTACGGGGCAGACACAATTCCAGCCTCAGGCCTAGCACGTGATCATCCGATGATGGATCGAAATACGTAATACTACGGTATACTACGCTTGACCGTATACTTTGCTAGAAGCCAACCTTGTCTTGTAAATCGGTACAAACGTAGTACGAGGTATTTACGTGTTCGGATAGTCTGACGACCGCATTTACTGCCAACATATCCGGGGATCTCATGGGTCGCTTCCCGAAGATTCACCGATGATGTAAGACTCACACTTTATTAATCTATGATTAATTAGATGAGAGAGAAAATTAATCTGGGATTAATTTGAAGAGAGAGAAAATTAATCTGGGATTAATTACGGAGATATTTTATCTAGGATAAAATATTAATTAAAAGAGAGAGAACGATTAATTTGGAATTAATCGATAAAATAATATATTCGATATATTATGCGAAATTGGATTTCGAAGCAGAATTAAAATTAGATTTTAATTCGGGCGAATGAATTAATTTAGAGTTAATTCGTTAGCGACGTGAATAGTGATTTGGCTAGGCGTAATCGTTTAATTACGTCGCGATGGAAAATTTGTTAATTCAGAATTAGCGAACCCGAGCCCGAGAGTGTTTGCGAACGCATTCGCATTTCGAATTCGAGTGCGGCACGCAAGTCACATCAAGCGTCAAATCGCTAGTCACATCAAGCGTCAAATCACATGTCACTTTGAGTGATGTGACAATTTGATTGATTGATTTGAGTGATTGATGTGGTAGTTGAAAAGCATTAATTGCTTTTTGCTTTTTGACTTTTGGTAAATGAAAATGATTTTATTTATTTGTTTTGTTTTTGGAAAATAAAATAAGTATATATATAAAACATTTTCTTTTCTTTATTCTCTCTCCACTCACGGTTTCATCCTTTTCCCTCCTCTCTTCTCTCACGGCTTGGAGCCATTTCTTCCTCTCAATTTCTGGTTTGACCGAATTAAAAGGAGAAGCAAGAGAATGATTTTGTTGTAAAATCAAGTGCTAGCACACACTTGAGTCTTCCTAAAGTGATAGGGAAATGATTTCATGAGCTTGGAATCATTTTTGAAGCTTGAAGCTTGGAGCTTCAATGGAGGTCTTCAATGGCCGATTCTTGGAGGAGCTGAACCAGTCACCACCGTGCAATCCACTGCCAAGGGGAGCTGCTACTGTGAGCTTTTGAGGGAGCTAGAAGGCTCGTGTTCATCGCGTCTCAAGAT
>SKCR01046552.1:0-41346 GCA_019454045.1 Zanthoxylum bungeanum
AGTCTCAGGTTAAGACTATACACACCTACCTTGACTTCGGCCTCCCATAGACACATAGTCATAATACCAATGGGATTCCGAGGGGTCTATCCAGAGCGAAGCTGTTTCCCGTACCATCGGTGAAACACGACCTCCTATCGCACTTGCATAAGTCTCCAACACTTATATATATGAGAACCCCTCACAACGCGCACAAGTGCAATACTAGCCTATTCCGCATTATCGATGTCCAGTCTCGATAATACTACGGCTAGGGATATTTAATGATTAATCCTTCGTGGACTGATACTGTCTCATATCATCTCAATCCAGGAACTAATCATATGGACCTATCTTCATTTATATATCTACGGTGATCTAATCACAAATGATGAGAGTGCAATTTCCTTATTACATAGTTAATTTGCTACAACAACACAATGTTCTGTGCAAATAGTGACGCTATGGGTCATATTATCCAACAGAATATGTATATAAGGTAAAATAATAATAATATTATATATTATATATATTTATATTATTTTTTTAATCTATTTTTTACCAATCGACCAATAATTCGGTCTATAAAATAGAGAAGTTACCTACCGAAACGTAATTCGGTCGGTAATTTCTTAAATAAAAAATTAATTAAATTTTACCGACCGAAAATAATTCGGTCGGTAAACTCACTACATTTAAAAAAAAAATATGGAGCCCACCATAAGCCTTAATAGCACCCAAAGGTGGACTCGGACTAAACCCACATAATTCACATATGTAGAATAATTGTTCACAAATGGTGTAAAATGTTTCTTGATATAATATGTAAAGAAAATACACACACATACATATATATAAAAGGTAAAATAATAATAATATTATATATTATATATATTTTTATTATTTTTTAATTTTTTTGCTGATCGACCAATTATTCGGTCTGTAAAATGTATAAGTTACCGACCGAAACTTAATTCAGTCAGTAAAATATCTAATTTTTTTTTTATTTTTTATAGTTAATATTATTTTAGCAATCAAATTATATTCGGTCGTTATTTAGTAATTACCGACCAAATAATCGATCGGTAGTTGGAGCCATTTTAAATTAATCTTTACCAACCGAATACTGACCAAATATTCGATCCGTAATTAGTCAAAAATTATTTAACGACAGAAAAATTTCGGTCAGTAATTTTAGTGAATTCGAAATTCATTTGACAAAGTGTGAACTGTGAACATCTGTGTATATATTCTAGATATGTTAAAAGCATCTAGCCTTCCTGAATGGCCATGGAAGGAGGATATGGTCATGTTCATACGGTATCATATTGGTAGTCAGGCTATTTCATGGTAGATATGGTATTTGGGATCTCCCATCTCAATTGAATCTCGTCCCATCTCGAATCTTGAATCTAATGGATCAATATCCCAATTAAGATTTGTGATATTTTAGGCAAAATTCAGAATTCATGATAATTCTTTTCGTCTCGAATACCAACTTGATTTCTCAGTAGGAATGACAATCGGGACTTGCCTTTCCGATTGGATCTCATCTCGTCCTGAATTCCGAAACTATTTTATCAAAAGCCCGAACAAGATTCGAGACTTTTTAGGTTAAAATTCAGGATTCGTACTGATTTTTTATCCTGAATCACAACCTGATTTTTTTTATTCAAAATGATTTGTCCTCCCAAATCCTGACCAAAATTTCGAATGCCATATTCAATAATACAAGATCGGTATTTTTAGGTTAAAATTTAGGATTCTGGACTATTTTTATCCCAAATCCAAACTTTAATTTTTATTCGAAATGATTTTTCCTCCAGAATCCCCATTGAAATTTTTATTCAGACTGATTTTTCATCACAAATTCATACAAAACAACACATGAATTTTTTCCAAACTATGAAATTGCATAGAACTTTTTTTTTTTTTTTTTTTTTTTTTTTGCTTGTAGGGTGTATTTGTGATAACTGTTAATTTTTTTTTTAATTTGATTCATTCATTATCCCTTATATCCTTACACAACCCCCCCCCCCCCCACTATTATCATGCCAACTTCCCTTAAATCAAGCCTTTAACTACCCACTAACTCTAATATAAACCTACTTCACTTCTATTATATGAACAAAACTCTAAATTCTTTGTGTGGTTGAATGAGAAAAATAAATGAAGAGAATGAGCAGTATATTGAATTTCCAGAGACCAGTGAACAGTCAGAGAGAGAAACATATCCGTAGAGAGAGAAAATACAAAATCAGTAGAGAGAGAAAGTGTGAGTAGGAGAGAGAAATGGCTTGTTTGTCGTCTTCCGATCATCTTTTTCAACGAGTGACCACTCCAGAAGAATCCCCTCGCCGAGACGAGGCCAACGCCGTCAGTTCGATCACCTTGAGATGTCGTTACATTTATGCATAGCGTCAGGTTTCTAGATAACAAGCTAGTATCAGCATGCAAATATTAGCACAAGTTGTCGTTATATTTACATAGTTAAGCATGTCTCCTAGTAAAACATGTTTGCAGTACAATAGATGTAAAAGTTTTGTAAAGACTTGGTCTGAGTGTGGAACAAGTGTGTGAAATATGTTGATATGTTTAATGACACGTGCAAGTATTTTTCATATGATTGAGTTTGTTGAAATGGAGTACGAGCCCATTTTATATGTATTGGATGAGTGAGATGTCGCCAGCTCATAATTGAGTGTGGTCGACTTTGTTGTTGTGTATATAGGTAATGACATTGCATTGCATGACTTACGTGATCATATGGTTGTTATGATGATGTATATGCATTTTGAATACCTAGAGGGAGACACAATGCACATTGACAGATACAGACCCATGACCAGGGGGACGGTGATGCGTAACGCCCATGGATCCTAGTTATAGTGAGATGACATTTTCTTTATAATTGATTTTTTTTCTTTCCTTTTATATTGTTTTATGTAAAGACTTATGTTTTAGCACATAAGGCGTTAGATTTATTTTCAGATGCTTTAAAGAAAAGTATGCTTAAGAAAGGCTTGATTTTAAAAAAAAATGAGTTTTGTGATTTTTCGAGGCATGGGGGGAAAGCACACCTCAGTATGTAACTTATTATAGATATTGGAATTGACGGAGATGACATGTGCACATGTAGAGCGCTGGGGGGACGAGACGATACGTAACACCCCCAGATCCTAGTTCAGGACTAGAGATGACAGATGCCCATAGATCCTAGATTCAGAGCTTGGATGGTAGCATAGATCCGCACTTCCAGTTCTAGTTCAGTGGCTTGGGGGACGACGATACGTAACGCCCCAAGACCACTAGTTTTAGGGACATTAGTGGCATGCTTTAGGGGACGACGATATGTAACACCCCAAAGTCATGGGTTTACAATCTTGGCTCTAGTTATGTGTATGGGGGGACAACAATACGTAACGCCCTCATACTTCAGGTTTTCAGAGATAGACCAGTTTTTCAAAAATAGTTTTCAGAGATCAGTTTCAGAGATAGTTTTCAGATAGATCTTTCAGATACAGATTTTTAAGAAACATGTTTTCAGAAATGGATTTTCAGAGACAAATTTACAGAAAATGATGGTTTATAAACGAGTTTTCAAGAGAAATAGTTTTAAGAAAATCTCAGAGTTTTACAGACAGAAAATTTTTTCCAAAAAAGTTTCAAAGGAAGAGATTTATTTTCAGACAAGAAAAGAATTTTCAAAATGATTGGCTTTCTTAAGATATGTTCTTTGATATGGAAGTTCAGTGATATCCAATTCTATTTGATGAGTAATATCGTAGTATGCTATGAGTATTTACTTTGTATAAATTGTATATTGAACTGCATGGTCGATTTGTGATATTATTGTAAGGGTTGGGTGTTGGGGTTTATCACACTTATAATGCAATTGTGAAGATTCCAATGGATGAATTAATGTCGGTATCTTATATTATATGGAGGCCTGAGGTTTCAGCTCAGTGTTTCAGTAAAAGTTTTACAGCTCATAGTTAGTTAATGCTTATGTTTTAGCTTACATAATCCATATGAAGTAACTAGTCATAGTTTAAGCTCACTAAATCACCATGGGTTTGGGTTGGCCTTAGGCACGAGTTTGGGTGGTTTGGTAGATAATAAGTTAGTTCCGGTTAGTAGAAATTGATGTTGCTAGTATATGAAGTATAGCTTCAGTGCGGGAAAAAGAGTGTGTATGTATGTGGATGAATACTTATAGATTGGTGTATAAGAGATGCCAGATTTTTGTAGATGTGAAATATAGTGTGGAATTGAGAATATAAGTTTCTACTTTGTTACATTCAGTACGATGAGTAAATTATCCAGGTATAATATAAGTAAACGACCATCGGGTAAAAATGAGACATATAAGTTTGTGTATTTACATATATCTTTGTGTATTTACATATATATCTGATTTCTATTTAAGTTCTTATTGTTACTTGATATATTTACATAATGCGTGAGTTAGTTACTAAGTTTTATCGCTCACACCCCGACTGTTTTCTAGTTTTGCTGATTCACATTGGACTTCAAAAGTTGGAAGATTTTCTTTGACGTCTTGCAGACAGCGGATCACCCGATGCAGTCAAGTCGATCTTGAGTCGGGGTATGGTTCTGGGATGTATAATTGGGCTCCCACAGCATTAGTTTATTTATTTGTATCACATGTGTAATTTTATCGTGCTAAGCTTGTAGTTATTTGTAGTTATTTGTTTTTTGTCAGGCCAGAGGCCTATTTACATATGATTTGAGATTTGTCGGGCCGGAGGCCTATTTGCATGAGTTGAGATGATTTTTTTTGAATTTAATATCAGGACACCTCGAGGTGCTGGACTTGGATTCAGGTTTCATGATTTTTAGCAAAGGTCATGCCGAAATTTTAGTAGAAATAGAGGCTTATGGAGATGGATTTTCCTGTCTCTTGCCGGTAGCATCCTGACTTCGGGGCGAGATGTTACAAAGATGGTATCAGAGTGTGGTTGAGAAGCCAAATTACATGGTCTAGAGTCAGTGACTGCATTATGGGGTATCCTCCTGTCAGAGAATGTCTTTTGTTTTGTATGACCAGGTTGGTCTTTGTATATAACATGAATATTTACTTTGGTATGAGATGATTTTCTACTTGCTTCCCAATCTGAGTATATTAGGGTCTGTGGACGACTTAGTTTGATGTGTATAGATTAGTTGTTTTCGTATTAGAAGAAGTTACCTTGAGTTGAGACCTTGTAAGCCTTGAGACTAGATAATTCAGAACAATTATATAGTAATAGTATTAGGCCTTTATAAGGGCATATGGTTATTAGCAAACCTATGGTATGTGTTCGAGATATTTGAGACTAAGATTTCAGTCTAGCACCGTAGATGTGCTCGAAGTTAGGAGGGGTGTGATAAACCCTCACAGTTATTGATTAGTCAGGTTCTCTGGTTAAGAACCAAGTTAGTATAGTTTACCGTTGGTGAACAATTAAAGATTATGGATACGAAAAGAGTTAGTCTTTAGCCTTAGTAAGTAAGAATACAAATGATGAATAGAACTATATAATTTCTAGAAATGGATTAGAGAGATTTCGTGTATGCATTATGAATCAGATCGGCAGATATTAGGCTGAATTAATTTCGAGGATGAAATTTTTATAAGGAGGGGAGAAATATAATATCCCGAATATTTTCAGAATGGTTATAGAAACATTTCGAATTGAAGTTTGGAATTTACAACAGAAGGGCTTCGAAAATTTGAATTTCGGTGAAAGCCTCATGACAGGGGTTTGGCTATAATTTTCGGGGGTCAGAATGTAATTTTTCAAATTATCTATAAATATTTTCTAGTTTTCAAAAATTGCCAAAATGGTAAAATTTCTAAAACCTCTCAATTCGAGCCCCCACCCCTAAGAAAATTATCCTTAGAGAAGCTAGTCATGCCGGTGGCCTGCAAGCCTCTGTCGGCCTATACGACCATCCAGAGGGGTGCACCGAGCGCCGACCACCCATCCACCTTATGGTGGCCGGTGGCAGCCCTCTGGTAACCAGAAACAGTCGCTGGAGAGAGAGAAAGTCACGTATATAGGTGTTCTGATCCTGGCTCATCGCTTCATTTCACGATTCGAGCCACCTGTCGAATCGAAGCCCTCGAAGAGTACTACAAGATTCCGATCCGTACTCGATAGCAAGTAAAAGGAGGAAGGAAAATTTGGATGAATAGTGACCCACAGTGAATAGTAACTCCAATCAGAATTCCGTCGATTCTAGCGCGTTCATGGGATCGTTTGGAGTCCGTATATAGCCTCGAAATATTGGTAAGACCTCCTGGTAAAAATTTACAAATTTAAAGTTTATAGTTAAATGTCGAATGTGATGCACATCAAGCCCCAAGTCATACACGCTTGGGATCCATAAGTCCCAAGCTACACACTTATATATGTCGAATGAGATGCACTTCAAGCCCCAAGCCATACACGCGTGGGATCCATAACAATTCCCAAGCTACACACATGTAGATGTCGAATAGGACGCACATCAAACCTCAAGCTATACACGCGTTTGAGATCCACAACAAGTCCCAAGCTACATATGTAGATGTCGAATGGGATGCACATCAAGCCCCAAGCCATACACACATCTGAGATCCACAACAAGTCCCAAGCTACATGCATGTACATGTAGAATGGGACGCACATCAAATCTCAAGCTATATACGCGTTTGGGATCCACAGTAAGTCCCAAGCTACACATATGTAGATGTCGATTGGGATGTCCTAACACCAAATATCCATAAATACATATTGACTGGAATGTCTTCACACCAAGTCTCCATACAGTGTCAAGTGGACTGTCTTTACACCAAGTCTCCATATAGAGTCGAGTGGAATGTCTTCACACCAAGTCCCCATTAAGGTAGTGTCGACTGGAATGTCTCTGTAAAGTCTTCATACATGCATGTCGACTGGAATATCATCACTCTAAGTCTTAATATATGTAGTGTCGACTGTGATGTCCTAACACCAAGTCTTCATTAGAGTATTGTCCATCGGGACATCATTCTTAAGCCAACTCTTCATACACGTAGTGTCCACTGAGACATCCTCCTCATGCCAAGTCTCCATACATGTAGTGTCGATTGGGGCGACCATGCTAGATATTGCTTCGTCGTATGGGATGAGTGGTAGAAAAAGTGGTTCTACAGGAGGGAATTGTCTTGTTCCTTCTTAGTCGACCATGAGAAGTATCTAGGTTGGGCCGGATGATAGTTTATGTTGTCGATTGGAGCAAATGAGTTTCTCCCTAAGTTGGAATTTTGTGAAGGATAATTTTTTTTTTTTAAATAATCAATGAATAATTGTTTGGGAAACTATGATGTCCCTAAGGTTACAATGGGTGGCGTATGGCACTTTTGTGTGGTTTTGCATCAAATGACACCTTATTGAGTTATATTGCTAGCACATCATTTATTAGGTCACTTGGGAGGATTCAAGATTATTTCATTGTGATGGTTGGTGGAACTTCCTCTCTTATTGTTCCTTTTATCCTTCTCCCACCTGATCTCAATATGGGCCAGAGGCATGGCTTGATCCATTGTGCAACATCGAAATTTAGTCAGATTTTTATAGAGTCCACTTTCTGAAAGTAATTCATTTCTAAATTCTTCCACTGCAGTAGGCTGATGGAGATTTGAGATTGTTATCCTCTCTTTATTGAAGCGAGCCACGTTACTTCTCAAAGACTCCCCTCTCCGTTTCTGGATGGCATTGAGGTCATTGGTGGTCTTCTCAAGATTGCAAGAACTTGTAAAATGCTCCACAAATTTGTCTGCTAGCTGTTGGTAAGACTCAATAGATCTGTATGGGAGATTGGTGAATGAGGTGAGGGCAAGACCAAGCTAATGTTTCTCCAAATCCTCTACATATTCCAGCCTCCCATTAGTGAGAGGCCAGACCCCGTTGATATCATCTTGTATTTGTAATAGACAACATAATCATCTGGGGCAGTTGATCCATTATACATTTTCATATCTGGAGGACTGAACTTCCTTGGTAGTTCAATGGAAAATGGGTGGTCTTCAAAAATGGAGTATCAGAAATTATTCCTGCCCGATTTTTCCTTATTGGTAGCCTGACACCGGGGAGGCTGGATAAAATTACTTCTTTGAATTCTAACATTTCTTTACGCATGTTGGAATCGACTTATTACGCTTGGTCGATTTGAGAAATTGGTTTATTTCTTTGATCGTTTAGGGGGTGATCGTCTGGGGATGGATCATCATTTGCATATATTTGAATGCCCCCAAGAGATTGGATGAGATTATATGATTGTTGGGATTGTCCGAAGTATCTCATTGTTGGGAAGTTGAGGAAATTTGCTCCAGTCACTTCTGGAGGGTTATATTGGAGCTTCACATGGCTTAACTCTCTTATTCTAAGATGCGTAATCGTTCTTGGAGTATGGCTAGCTATGTGGTCATAGGATTTGGTGTTTACTTACTGCTAGAAGTCATAGTTGGTTGTGTTTTAGGAATTATAGATTGAGAGATCTTTGCCTGCTATGAATCATTAAGGCCCCAAGGTGGACGCCAAATTATGGATGCTGGATTTCGTCCGAGGTCCACAATCAAGAATTTATAGTATATAGGCACTAACGATCCTGCAAAACAAAAGTAGAATGAGCGGGGAGTACTGCCCACCGGTGTGGTGGGTGCCGTAGGCACTCCGACGCTCAAGTCAGTAGTGAAGACGAGCGGTAAATAAGAAAGAGCAAGATCTGAGTTTACCTTGACCTCGTCGACTGCTATGAGTGTGGTGGGCCGGTGTTTAGAGAGTAAGAGGCTCTGAGAATTCAAGTTTGAGAGCTAAGACTTGAATGACCTATATATTGAGTTATGTTTCCATTTATTGGTTGAAAGAAGTCACTTTATAGCTGTAACAGAAGCTTTACTTGTGATGGTGGGACCCACAACATGCTGACATCTCTGGCGACGAGGCCCACAATGTGCTCAAGACTTCATCTTTCGGCGATGAAAAATATTGTGTTTAGGAAAAAAAGATACAATAGGCAATGTGATGTTTTCCGATATGGACCGGTTCAAAGGTCCGAAAGGCTACCTGTAATTTTTAGTTGAGCCTTATCTATCCAATGTTTCAAAGTGACAATATGATTTTACCCTTGAGCCCAAATTCGGCCCGTACAACAACAAGCCTTGTATAAATTTCTCAGAGAGTTGGGTGTTGACTTGCTTTCTCTCTCTCTATCACTAGCTTTTGAATTCTCAACTTCTCTCTAAGTGGTGAAATGTAATATTTGATAACCCTTGGATATGAGACCTCAACCCTTTTATATAGGCTCCCAAATCCAATGTTCTACTAACTCATGATGTTTGTCGTCGTCACCAGACTATTATCGCCCCTATGTTGCTTTCTTTAACCACTCAACAAACAACTATACCGCCACTGGGTTCAACCATCTTTGTTAGAAGAAACCCATCATTTCAACCTCTTAATCAATTCTACACACAGTGTTGATGAGACAACCTATAATTCAACTTCTCCGACACTATTCCGTCATATGAATAGTTAGCAGTCTTCTTCCATTGAGAGCCGTTGATCAATTTTTATCATCATTGGCCTTCTAGAAGCCCAAACTCCCAGATAAGGTATACACCATGAGACCTATCCCTCCGGAAGCCCATCTCTTAGGGCATACATCATATCATTCCTCAGGTCGGTATACCGAGGAAGAGGATACTTGTCAAAGTTCCCTATAACTTTCTCAACCAGGTCGGGTTCGATAAATTCTCTGATAACCCCAAATCCAAAATTCCTCCATCAGGTCGGGTAGACATGGTAACTCACTTCATCCCTAACACTCTCTGCTTTTTGGGTGTACTATTCTGTACAACAGGTCGAGTTGGGCCATTCTGTCAAATTTTATCTATGTCTCGAGACCCTTGGATCTTTATTATCAATTTTTGGCCAAGTGCGATACACATTCTGTCCCTTCTCGGTATTTGAACCTCACAGAGCAAAAAATCACCATTAACATAAATATTGGGTAATCTTTTATTCTTTAATTAATTTTTGGATTGAGTTAAACCCCATGAATTTAAGAGGCTATTATCAGAATAGATGTCAGCACATTTTAGTAAACAATACTTCTGTTATAAATTAAGTATGGGAAATATTATAATGTATGTAAACTTGTATTTGTTTTTCATATAAATAATTATTTAATTGACCATGCTAATGAATGTCCTTAGACACTTACTAAAAATTCATTTTAAGAAAGTTCTCACATCATTTTTATAGGAAATGAAAAAAATTGTCAAAATATTAATTATTTTTTCCCCATCAAAACTTTCTTAAAATAAATTATTAATGAGTACCCTTAGGCCACTCGTTAGCATTTCCCTTATTTAATTTATATTTATACATCTTTATCAACATCTAGTTAAGATTACATCATATGCACGTAAATTTTTTTGAAGCAAAATGTTGTACTTTAGTGTTGAAATTTTATTTCGACGCTAATTGTCTTTCTTGTCCACGTTTTAGAGTTGAAAATTTGCGTCGAAAATATTCGACGCTAATGATCTTTAGCTTCAATAAACACTCTTTTAGCGTCAATATTTTTCGACGTTAAATACCTTTTTTTTGTAGTGTCTTATGAAAAATTACAATTGTTGTGCTTATAAAAATATGAACGTCTTTATAAAAATGTATGTCTTTAAAAAATATGATTATTCTTATAAGAAAATGTGATTGTTTCTTAAAAAAAAATCCAACCATTGCAAAAAAAATATTGTGAAAATTGAATTTTCACTGTTCTGACATGAATAATATTTTTTAAAAAAATTAATATTGAAATAAAGATGGTAAAATAGAAATTTAAATAAAATCAACTTAAGATTAATATTTGGACTAAACAAGAATAATTTAAAAATTTTAGGACTAATTAAAGAACTAATTAAATGTTTATTCTAAATTGAAACAGATGGTGGTGAAAAAGAACTCGTTAATAATCTTTTAAAAATTTAATTAAAATTTTTAGGTTAAAATAGTCCCATGATTATCAATTATCAATTATCAATTATCCAAACAAACAGCACTCTACGTTGGGATATGGTTAGTTGAAAGAAACAAGATACATGAGTGACAAAAAGAAATTAAGAAGAGGAAAATAAAAAAAAATAAAAAATTGGAAAAATTGATAGGAATGAATGGAATTGATCAAGAATGGGTCGGAGAAGATTTAAAATAATAAAAATATTAAAGTCTGAAAAATATCATAATATAAGTAATTTTATCATATTTTTTTACACATGGATAATATTTAATTTATATTATACATATTTTTATCAACATCTAATTAAGATTATACATCATATTGGATTGGTGATTACATTACATCAATCCAATACAAACGGTTTGCTAGTAATTTTTAATATTCAGTTGGCAGCTTTGCCTAGAACTAGCATAAATTAATTAGTAGTTCATCTAGCAATCACTTCAGAAATTGTTACATCATTAAATGAACATATTCCCAACTGCACCGTATCTTTATTTTGTTCATCTTCTTCATAAGCTTGTACTGAGAAAGCTGCAGGCTTCTTTGGAATCATTAACATATCAGCTGTGCTCTCGTTTCCGAGCATCGAAGAGACTTCCAGCATTGAAGGTCTGTCATTTGGGTTCTCCTGAACACACAACAATGATATTTGCAGACATGCCATTAATTTCCATGTGGAATTTGTATCATCTAGTGATTCATCCATAAACTCCATGCCTTTCCCATCTTTCCACATGTCATATGCCTGCAATTTTCAAATATTATTTACATTCACTTACCTAGCACTGTAAATTTTGATCCAGTGTGTATTGTAAAGGGATCTTGAAGAAACTTACATACTCTACTAGGCTTAAAGTTTCATTATGTCCATTTTGAATGAAAAGTCTTCTACCACTTATAATTTGCAGAAGTAAGACCCCAAAACTATAGACATCGGATTTAGTGGAGTAAATGCCTCTTTTGACATATTCCGGAGGAATATAGCCGCTGTGGTATCAGGTAAATACAAATGTTAGTGAAACTGATTGATCTAGATAAAAACTTAATATCTGTATAGGTTCAATAATAATATTAAAAACAAGTTTGAACGATAGTCATATACAGGTATATATGTAAAAAAATAAAGAATATCATTTAGGAGAAATATATATACTTACTGAGTTCCGACAATTCGTTTTGTGTTTACTTCAATACCATTTTTCACAAAAATTCTAGCCATGCCAAAATCCTGATATCTTAGGTTTCAAATTTTCATCCAATAAAACATTGCTGCTTTCAAGTCTCGATGAATAATTGTTAATCTTGAATACTCTTGGAGATATAAAAGTCCCTGAGTAATTCTTCAATGATATGAATGCGTTTTTTCCAATCCAAAATAAAACGCCTAAGAGGATCTACATCAAACATAATTATACATGAACAATCAATAATTTTGAAAATAGGAAGAATGAAAGAAATGCAAATGGAGGCACACAAATTAAACACCTACCAAAAAGGTAATAGTCCAAGCTTTGTTTAGGCATATACTCATAGATGAGCATATGCTCTTCTCTGTCAATGCAAAAACCCAAAACTCTAACAAGATTTACATGTTGGAGCTTTGCAGTAAGCATAACCTCATTTTTAAACTCCTCGAATCCTTGTGAGGATGTCTTTGAAAGTTTCTTCACTGCTATTTTTTGTCCATCAGGTAATACACCCTACAGATAAAGAAAGGGGGTCTAAGCAGTTTCATAATTTGACAACAATTCCCAAATCTCGTGTTGTTTAGTATGAAATTCATGATGAAAAATTATCTCGAATAAAAATTTAATTTGGGATTCAAAACGAAAATTCATTCTAAATAAAAAATAAAGTTTGGATTCGGGACAAAAAATCATAAAGAATCCTGAATTTTAACTTAAAAAATACCGAAGTTTATACTATTTAGTATGAGATTCGAGATTTTGGTCGGGATTTGGGAAGAAAATATGAATAAAAAAAAAATTAGATTGAGATTTGGGATTCGTGACAAAGTCATTATGAATCCCGAATCCATTAGTTCTTAAATTTGGGATGGGATGAGATCCAGTCGGGACGGAAGGTCCCGATCGCCATCCCTATTGAGAAATCCAACTGAGATTTGAAAAGGAAAAAAATTATCATGAATCCCGAATTATTGCCTCAAAAGTCCCAAATCTTGATAGGAATTCTATTTCATTAGATCCGGAATTCGAAACGAGATGAGATCTAATTGATTACCATTCCTACTGAGAAAAAGCCCGACTACCCGTACGATACCTTGTAAACAGGACCATATCCACCCTCCCCGAGTTTATTTTCAATTGAAAATCCATCCGTGGCCACCTCAACCTCAGCCAAGCTAAATTCTCTGAGATCAGGATCATTTCTGTAAAAATCTCCAGCATCTGCTTGCCTATTTGCTTTGTCCTCTGATGCTTTAGCTGAGTCAATTCCTGTCTCTAATATCAACCAAGAACAGTAGAAGAATGGAAAAAACCTTTATTTAAATTGCCTACTTCATAAGTAAAAATAATCCCAACCGTGTTATGAATGAAAAACTTAAAGCTGGAAGAAGTTACCTTTTAATTTGAGTTTTTTCATCCAGCAGTAACACAGCAAGAAACCTAGTATAAGAATACCTGCTGCAGTTGTAGGCAAAACAATTGCCAATAAAAGCCGTTTTTTTGTCCATTCTTATTAACTTCTTGAGCTGAAATGTCAATTCACTATGTGAAAAATAGAGAAATGATAAAACGGATTGCAGTGAGTGAAGCATTATGTTGGTCAAAGCTCCAACATAATTCAATTCATTATGCCGAAATAAAGATTTAATTCAAGTCATTATGCAGAGAAATGAATACCTGCAGCTTGAGAAAGAACCCAATCATGATCATAGGAAACTGTCCACACAAAGTAACCAAGCAATCTCTTCTCCTTGGCATAAGCAACCTTAGCTCTAATGGCCTGGGCGTCATCAAAACCAATCCAGATTCTCCCAATCGAGCAGTAATTCACCACGTACGTTGAATTGTACATAACTTGAACATTAGAACCATTGCGCTCGATGTAATTCTTGATTTTCTTGTATGACAGAAAGCCATTATTCCCAAAGCTGGTCCTGTTGCTGGTGCACCAATTCCACTGTCCTCAGGTTTCAACAGAGTCCATGCATAACCATAGAAAGGCAAAAGTAAAACAATCTTATTGGATGGTAACCCTCCTTCAATCCAACCCATGATTCCGTAATCAGTGTTAGGGACGCTATTTGGATCATACAGAGCCGCATTTGCACTAGTAAAATTTCTCAACTGAGGAATTGAGTATTCACTAGTGAGCACATGAACCCAATTCAAGTACTGATTCATTGATTCAATGGGGTAATTTTTTCTTCGTGACAGTGGTGAATAACTGACCCATGCCGTCAAGATTAGCTGTGACTGGCTCGATTTTCTTGCTTCTAAATCTACGGCAGCTCGCCACTCTTCAAAGAGAATGCCTACGTTACTCATATCCAAACTTATATTTGCTCCAGACCAACAAAAGTCTAAGCCTTGAAAGCCATAAAGCCTTGCAATTCTTATCGAGGAATCAATGAAGGATTTCCTGGAAGAAGAATTGCTTGCCATGGAAGAATAAGTTGAATCGTTTGCATAATTTCCTCCAACTGAAAGCAGTGTCGTGATTGATGGGTTCTTTATTTTCACAGTGTCCGTGAAGTTGGAGAAAAGCTTTTCATCAGAAGGTGATAAAGAGAGCTCGTAGGAGGTTGAATTGACTTCAATATAACCGCAAATAAGATGAGTGAAGAGAGCGGAATTTATATCGGAAATGGGGAAGCCATCTGTTGCATCCCAGAAACCAGCTCTGATAAAAGCTTTGGCTTTTGCAGGAACCGATTTTGAGAAGATCAAAATATAGAACACAAGAATGATAATTTTAGATGCCATTCAGGAAAACTAGATGCTTTAAACAGATATGCCTAAAGGGAGGGGGGGAGGGGGTCCAATTATTAAGTGAGCGAAAATTTACACATGGATAATTATTATAACAATGTTATATATACCAAAATTTTGCACTTGAGTATTCAATAGTTACTTCAAAAATTAAATAATTCATTTAATAAATAAATGGGTTTTTATTTAAAAATCCAATTAGAATAGAATTTTTACTTTTTAACTCAAACCAAACTTAAATTTTGCAAGTGTGTAACAACAACAACAACAACAACAACAACAACAACAACAACAACAACAATAATATAATAATAAATAATATAAAAACACACACACCCCACGCGTCTGTTGGGGGGCAAATTATTTGGTACAACAGTGGTACCACGTCATCCGTACAACACTCCAATCACCCACTACCAATCGTGCTAAAACCTTAAAAACGACTAAAAAAAAGGAAACAAAATCTTATATGTTTAATAATGATTGGTGGTGGTACCACATCATCGGTACCACCGTTGCACCAAAGAATCTCTCCTGTTGGGGGGGTGTGTGTGTTTTTTAATTTTTTTTCCCACTTTACTTCAAAAATAATATCTCCCACAATATTTCATGAAAAAATTATATATTATCTGAAAATTCGATTTTACACAAAGGTTCTGACCCTATGCGGAATTACAAACAATAAGCAGGACAAGTCCTGTTACTGCTACTATGGAATTGCAACAGGCAAATTAACAGGCAACCACAATAACAATCAAATAAATATGCTGCAAATATAAAAACAATAACGATAAATAAAGCAGCAAATAAAATCAATCACACAAAATTCAACATAATGATTTTGGTGACGAAGTGGAAAACTCTTCGAGTAAAAATCCACTCCGGGTATAGGCTACCACCCGAATCCACTATATAGAGAAAACTTACAGCGATGGTCAAGACCTATGGTTGCAACTCCACCGACTCAAGTACCTCAATACTGCAAGAACTCAGGCAACTACTCAAGCCCGCGACCCACGGTTTTGTTCAGAACCTCTGAAGTTTCTGAGTAGATTATATTACCAATATGCCGGAACTCCGACTACCAAACTTCCTCCTAAAGAACTCTAAAGGTTTAGGGAATTTGGGTTAAGTTGTGTTGAAGGTTTATCAAAGAAACATTCACACCATCAATGAAGAAGACAATGAGATAAGAAGTCTTCAATGGTGGAATCCAATAGAGTTGAACACTTTTTAGGGTTTTGGCTCAAAGGATTTGTGTTTCAACTATTGAGGAAGGTGGCTTAATGTTTGTTTATATAGGTAGAGCAAAGGAAAAAGGTTTCTTAGTGTTATTTTGTCTTAAAAACGTGTCTAAGAAAACCTACTTACGCAGGGACGTTCGAACGCACTTTAAACGCAACTCAAACACAAAGTTTCTGCCTCGAAAACGTTCGAACGAAATACGAACGCAACACGAACGCAGTCGCGGACTAGTTTTCAGGTGCAACTTAAAATGCTTGTAACTTTCTCGTCTATTGGCCAAATCATGAGTTCTTTATATGTACGTGATCATCTTCAAATCTACTTTCCAATGCAACTGACCTCATGTCAATTTGATCTCTAAATCTTCTGGAATATTCAAAAGAATAAACATCACTCGGACAACTCCATCAGATTTTGTCCAAATACTTGTCCATTTGCTCCGAGATCTTCAAGACTCATTACAACTCAATTGAACTTGTTTTGTTATGGACATTGCCAATAAAAATGGAACTAACAATCTCCCCATTTGACATTCCGTGACAAAAGATCATCTATTACAAAGACTACGATAATAGACCCAAAAAGAAAATAGTCAATTGTCAATCATCAAAACATTGACTTATTACAAATGGACTCGATCTAATACCTAACAAAGTAGTCTTGAAAATAATGCCACCGCAGCAACATACCTGCTACCTGAAACATCCACAAACAACAATATACCGTGAAAAGCATTGGGATAATCAAGTAAACCATAAAGAAGGTAAAAATCTCATGCATGTACAAGTAGAAATCCATCTCCCCCTTAATCTTAACTCCCCTTAAAACGGAGATATCTAAAAGATATTCTATGGCTCCCTCTTATATATTAAGGCTCTCCCCCTTAATATATTACTCTCCCCCCTTTTTATCACGAAATGACAAAGGGTAAAAGAAACAAGAAAAATAACAGGAGAACAGGAGACAACACATGCAAGAGCATAAATAAACAGGAATTACCCCCCTTACTAACAGGCACATATAGTTAGAAAAACACACAAAGGGAAGCAAACCAAAAACTCAGAAAAATGCACAGGAAAAAAAATGGTATGCAATGACATGAAGCACACACAGGCACATACTGAGATAAATAAAAATCATGTTAAAAACTGACTGAAACAGCATTTCAAGCTGATACAATGATACCCAGTCAGTATTCAGCTGTTTATGATATGAAACAATATGCATCATTTTAAAAGTGGCTAAATACAACATTTATGCATATGACATAAACACCAAAGCATATAAAGCACTTGCGTGAAAAATAAAGTGCACAACAAATCAAGGCTTAAGACCTTATTTTATGAGCTGGACACAGCTAAAGAAATCCATCTCTAAACAAACCAAGTCCACAAAATAGGTGTTCAAACCCAGCAACACTAGGACCTGAAAATAAGCAACATTGGTTGCATGCTATATTATTTACCCCATAATTATCATGAGCTCATATATAATAACTCTTTCGAGTGAAGGGTTTTTGCCCTTATCTTTTAAATTTGGCCACATTGGCTCTTTTGCATTTGAGTCTCATTTTTTTTTTAATTTAATTCCTTTTACTTTTGCAAAAGGGGATAGCATAAGGTCATCTAGTCAAAGGTCACACTATTTAGCAAACAAAGCATGGAAGAGATTAGATTGCCATTCCAAAAACTCATACATGCGACCAAGCCTTGATAAAATAAAATCGTGTATGTGAGGTGCAAGCACAGGATATACCAAAGGTTTTTATCACACACACTCATGTATATAGAGCATCAAGAAAAATAAAAGCATATCATACATGCATAATCATATATCCTACATACCAGGATCACATGCATAAGCTTTTTATGCTCTGACAAGCCATAAAATAAAATAATTTTTGTCTTTTTCATTTTCTATTTTTTTTTTTAAATTTTCCAGATTTTAAAAATAAAAATAAAGACATAAACAAGCTTGTAAAACATCCAATGGTACGTGGAGTTGTATCCCGAGTGCAGATCATACTACCGTCCATTCGGAATCGGCTATGAAATTTATGTCCGGGTTTCCATCCTATATACCAAGGGACATAAAACAAAAACAAGACACACACACCCATATGCTGTGAAAACAAAATAAACGTGCAAAAACATAAAACACACGCCCACACACATGCAATGGGAAAATAAAAATGCATCCTTTAAGCAGAGTTACACCGAAGTGCACTCTCATCATATCCATCAGGACACGCAGAAGAAGATGGGAATTCATCTTGCTTCTTCACCCAAACCTTTCGAGGAACCTCATCCACTTGAGAATTCCTAGTCAACAAATTAATTTTCTCACTAAGAAATTTTATCTGTTTAGTTAGTGTAGAAACTTGAGAAGCTAGATTTGAAAAGTCAAATCTAGGTGACACCTTCTTAGGCCTCTTCTTTTGCTTGTGAAGCATGAAGCACTTAGGCCTAATATGTCCAGCCTTGCCACAGTACTGGCACACAGGCACAAACCTCGGATGAGAGCGAGGTTTACCCACAACACCTCTAGATTGAGGTTGGGAAACATGATGAGGAATAACAGAAGAAAAAACATGACTACACACAACAGGTTTCTTACCTAAGTCACGTTTAGCTGCTACAGGCACAGTTTTGGAAGAAGATGCCTTATCATAGTTAGGCTCAAAATTAATACCTAACATACGATCCACTTTCTTATTTCCACTAGCAAATACAGACAACTGGGTTCTAGTATCTTCAAGTTCAGTTTCTAATATTTGGACCCTGTTAATTAGGCCTCTGTTCCTCTCCTCTATGTCATCTACCATCAAAAGGCTCTGCTCAAATTTTTCTTGAGCTTCATTCTTTTCTAGCTCTACAGCTTTCAGCCTTTTATTGACCTCTATATTAGTCTTCTTAATAGCTAAACTCTCATTAAACAGTTCAACATAAGCTACGTGAAGACTTTCCTCATCTACAGAATCATCAAGAGAGACTTCTGAATCAGCATCATTAACAACAATCTCTCTCTCATCAGTCACACTAGCAGTAAAAGCAATATAATTGCCTTTAGGAGAGTCATCACCTTCAGAATCACTAAGTGATGCTGCCATGACTTTCTTGCCTTTAGCCATAAGGTATATAGGACACTCAGATCTAACGTGCCCATATCCTTCACATTCATAGCATTGGGCACCATGAGATCTACTATCCATATCCTCTCCAGACTCACTCCTGCTATACCTAATTTCTCTAGGCATAACCTCTCTATCCCTGTTACTGCTATGGCAACTCTTCTTAAGTTTAAGAAATTTCTTAAACTTCTTTGCAAACAAGGCCAAATCACGATCCGTAAAGGTATCATTATCGCTAGACGAATCATGCACAACTTCCTTAGCGATTTTCATCGCAAATGTTTTTGGCTCTCTATAACCAGGAAGTTTTTTATCACAAACTTGCAGTTTTCCTACGAGTTCTTCTAAGTCAAGCTTATCAAGGTCATTGCTTCTCTATGGCGGTAATCTTGGGTAGGAATTTATCAGGAAGAGATCTAAGGATTTTCCTAACTATCCTATTGGTAGGAATAGTCTCACCTAGGTTAAAGCTTGAGTTAACAATATCGTTAATCTCAGCATAAAATTGATCAAAGGTCTCATCATCCTTCATTCTAGCGACCTCAAACCTAGTAGCAAGATCCTGGAGTCTACTATTTTTAACAGATAATGTGCCCTCATGCACAGTCTGCAGGATGTCCCAAGCATCCTTGGCTATATCACACATAGAGATTCTCCTAAATTCTGCAGAACAGACAGCACCATGTATGGCATTAACAGCCTTGCTGTTCCTATTGCTAGCATTAAATTCATCCTTGGTCCAGATCAATTTATCTTTAGGGGAAGTGACCCCATCAACAGTAACAACGGGAGGTTTCCACCCGTATTCAACAGTCATCCAGACCCTCTCATCTAAGGACTTAAGGAACGCTTTCATGTGAACCTTCCAATGTAAATATTCCGTGCCATCAAAAAATGGCGGACAATTCAAGGGTTGACTATGCTCCATAGCTAATGGGTCAAGGATCGAGTTCAGGCTCTCATACCAATTGAAAAATCGGGGTTATCCTAAGTTCTGACCCTATGCGGAATTACAAACAATAAGCAGGACAAGTCCTGTTACTGCTACTATGGAATTGCAACAGGCAAATTGACAGGCAACCACAATAACAATCAAATAAAATATGCTGAAAATATAAAAACAATAACGATAAATAAAGCAGCAAATAAAATCAATCACACAAAATTCAACACAATGATTTTGGTGATGAAGTGGAAAACTCTTCCGAGTAAAAAACCACTCCGGGTATAAGTTACCACCCGAATCCACTATATAGAGAAAAACTTACAGTGATGGTCAAGACCTATGGTTGCAACTCCACCGACTCAAGTACCTCAATACTGCAAGAACTCAAGGCAACTCCTCAAGCCCACGACCCACGGTTTTCTTCAGAACCTCTGAAGTCTCTGAGTAGATTATATCACCAATGACGCCGAAACTCCGACAACCAAACTTCCTCCTAAAGAACTCTAAAGGATTAGGGAATTTGGGTTAAGTTGTGTTGAAGGTTTATCAAAGAAACATTCACACCATCAATGAAGAAGACAATAAGATAAGAAGTCTTCAATGGTGGAATCAAAGAGAGTTGAAAACTTTTTAGTGTTTTGGCTTGAAGGATTTGTGTTTTAACTATTGGGGAAGGTGGCTTAATATTTGTTTATATAGGTAGAGCAAAGGAAAAAGGTTTCTTAGTGTTATTTTGGCTTTAAAACATATATAAGAAAACTTACTTACGCAGGGACGTTCGAACGAACTTCAAACACAACTCAAACGCAAAGTTTCTGCCTCGAAAACATTCGAACGAAACACGAACGCAACACGAATGCAGTCGCGGACTGGTTTTCAGGTGCAACTTAAAACGCTTGTAACTTTCTCGTCTCTTGGCCAAATCATGAGTTCTTTATATGTACGCGATCATCTTCAAGTCTACTTTCCAATGCAACTGACTTCATGTCAATTTGATCTCTAAATCTTTTGGAATATTCAAAAGAATAAATATCGCTCGGACAACTCCATCAGATTTTGTCCAAATACGTGCCCAATTGCTCCGAGATCTTCAAGACTCATTACAACTCAATTGAACTTGTTTTGTTACGGACATTGCCAATAAAAATGGAACTAACATTATCGATTAATAAATCATAAGTTTTAAAACAATACACATTATCCATTTGTTTCGACAAAAAAATAGGTAAAAAATGATTATGAGTGTAAAATTATAAAAATTGATAAGAAATTTTAAAAAAAAAAAACTCTTGTAAGGTTTGTGTTTTTAAATTTTTTTTCTTTTTTTTTTCTACTTTACTTTACTTTACTTTAAAATATAAAACATTTCATAAAAAAATACACATGATCGATGTGTAAATCATAAGCTTTAAAATAAAACATATTATTCATATGTTTCGACCAGAGCATAGGGTAAAAAAATGACCCTAACATTTATAGGAGAATAATAATTTCAAACTAACCATCTTCAAATACTCATACTTCTTTCATTCGGACTCCAAATCATAATTTGTAAAAATATACATATACTTAACATACATAATTACAACTTTCATCAACACATTTATTTTAAATTCGAACTTACGTAAGGTCATAATTAGCCCCAAAATTATTACATCGCACGTGCTTCACATTGATCTTCGTGATAGTCATATTTTTACCTCAGTCACATTGGTGGTTGAAAGTTAAGTTATGTGTACCTTACTTATATTGTTTACCTTTAGTCATATTATTTACTCAATTACATTACTGAGTCACTGATCTTCAGTGACACTAAGTACATTCACAATAATATTTTACTTAAGTCACATAGTGACTATCAATTGGGTAACTGACAGCTTAGTCATGGGTGAACCTCGGTCATATTTGTGACGTCGGTAATATTGCCAACTCTCAGTCATATTGAGCAAAGTCATAATTATTACATCAGTTACATTACCGACCCTCAGTCACATTAGTTATCTCATTGCGAATCCTTAATCATATTGAGCACAGTCGCATTATCGAACTTCAGTAACATTCGTTACCTCAATCACATTAGTTATCTCAGTTACATTACCGACCATCAGTTACATTGTCACATTGCCGACCCTCAATCACATTGAATACAGTCACAATTATGACCTCGGCAATATTGCCGACTCTCTGTCACACTTGTTATTTCAGTCACATTAGTTATCTCAGTCACATTATTGACCCTCATTCACATTATCGACCATCATGTGTATTAAGTACAATATATTTGTGACCTCAATCACATTGTGACTGTGTTTTTTTTTTTTTTTTTATTTACAGTCACTAAATGATTGTCAAGTAGGTGTGCGTTTGATTATAAATTTATTTAGGCACAGTCACAGTGTCACTATAAGACGTTTCATTCACATAAAAAAAACTAGAAAAAAAATTAATATTTAGTGTGTATTTAATACAAAAATAAGTGATTTTAAAAAAGCACTGCCCAAAAGTAAGATAAAGAGTTAAAAATATATGTGGGCTTCTACACTTTTTTTTTAAGAAGCAAAAAATAATAAATAAATAAATACTGTTATGTGAACAGTGCTAATGATCACATGAATAATAACACTTTTTTTTAATTGTATAAGGGTAAAATGGTGGCAAAAATTAGGTCAAACTTCTAAATAGTAATAAAAAATGATTAACGATAAATAAAACTTAAAATTTTAGGATCAAAGAGGAATCAAATTAAGTGGTAAGGTTTCCCCCCCCCCCCCCTCTCTCTCTCTTTTTTTTTTTTAAAAAAAATAATAATAAATGTTAGGAAATATGTTTTTTCTTATAAATTAATTATTGAACAATGTTAGCTGCAGTATCAGAGTACTCCATCTCTCACAAATTTTTAATTTTTTTCTGCATCGAAAATGGAAAAATAATTTTGAATATTCAAAACATGTATTTTGAATTTTCTAGATTGTGCATAAATAGAAAAAAATTAATATTGAGGAAGTGCAACTAGCATTTTTATTAATTATTTTAGATATAAAAAGATAAAATTGATAATAAGGGTGTATAGAAGGAGTGCATACATCATTATTATAATTTTTAATAAATGAGAGGTAGTTGGTTTAAGTGGTATAAACATATCTCTTGTATTGACTGAATGAACTTAGAAAAATAGAAACCAATTTAACAATGTTAATTGAACTTACTGAATACTCACTCGGCATTAAATTTTTAATTTTTGTACTCAAAAATAATTTTGAATATTTAAAATTATTTTATCATTTTGAGTATTAAAAATAAAAAAATTTGGTGCTCAAATAATACTCAAGAGTGCAACTAATATTGTATAAATTATTAAGAATTTTGATTCTTCTGGCCTTCAAGTTGTATGGATGGAGGGATGCATTCAAAATTTTGTCTGGTTTTCATGATAGACTTGTGTTATCGTAACCGATGCTAAGTTTTCTTAAATTTTATAGGGTCTTAAATAAATTCTTAAAATGTGATTTTAAAGATAAATGATAAAAAATAAACAAGTTATATCATATATTAAAAATTGAAATTATACTATTGACTGAATAAACTTAGAAAATAAAACTTAATGCCAGGGTTGAATCTTCTTGCACCTGTAACTTGTATGGAGGGAGGGATACATCGAAAAGTTTCTACGTTCAATAAATTTGAATGACGTTGGAGTCTTTGAAATGCGTTATTGTCTATAAGAAGATATTTTTAGTAAAATAGAGAAAAGTCTTGCTTCATCAAAACAAACTGACGTAGAATATTTCTGAGAGGTGTGATTTGATGGTGTAGGTTTTAGAATCTGATCTTTAGATCCTGATTTCAAATTCAATTGTATGTTTCTTGTAAGAACCGAGACCGCCAGTAATTTTACCTGCTCCGTTTAAGCTCAAGTGGGATGATTTAACGGTAAAATTTCTAATATTTAAAAAAAAAAAAAACGATGTAGAATAATTAGGAAAAAAAAATTAAAATTAATGACTCATATACTTTCTCTATGTGGAATTTTATTTCCACTAGAAAATTCTACATAGATGTTGGTTTTACTCATGTCTAAGTTGGAAAGAGTCAGTGGTGATTATAGAGCATTGTTCATTGTCCTTTTTATATGCTCTTTTTGTATATCCCTGCCGTGTGAATTAATTATTCAGTTAGTCTGTGTAATTTTGAAAATTACTCAAATTTTCCCATTATTTTTGGGTTGTTATATATAATTTTTCAAGAGTAAATTCTACTTCAATACAAATAATTTAAGCAAATTAATTATTCAATTAATCACTTTTAGTAGGAGACTTAATTATATGTATCCACTTTGTTGCCTGTTAGTAATTAAGGGTGCGTTCGGCAGCCTGCATAAAGCAGGCCTACCCTGGCTAACATGGTGCACACGTTGGCAGTTAACTAGCTTTGTGCTGGCTTTCAGACCTAGGTCTGAATAATTTTTTATTATTTTTCATTTAAATTTAATTCTTTAAATTATTTATATCAATGAAATTATATTTAATTACGGTCCATATAAAATTTTAAATGATTGAAATTAATAAAATAATTTTCTTTTTAGCACCTAAAATTAATTCTTTTAATTATTTAAGTTGATAAAATATTATTAAATTAAAGTTTGCCTTCTTTACATGATATGCTTCATGTTCCTAACTTAAGCATGATTTCCACGTTCAATATACTTGAATTCTGAATTATGTGTTGACTTTATTGCGACTTAAACGACCTTGGACTTGGACTCTTTGAGATTTGTCATTATTTATAAGAAGATATTTTTAGTAAAATAGGGAAAAATATCTCTTTATGAAAACAAAACAATGTAGATTATTGAGGGGAAAAACAAATTAATGACGCATATATTTTATTTATGTGGAAATTATTTAAAATGTGTCATTTTTTATAAGAAGATATTTTTATTAAAATAGGGAAAAGTCTATCTTTACGAAAACAAAACAACGTAGAATAATAATGAGAATAATGAGGAAAAACAATTTAATGACTTATTTACTTTGTCTCTGTGGAATTTAATTTCCATAAGAAAAGTCTACATGCATGTTGATTTTACCTATGTCTAAGTTGGAAAGAGTCATTGGTGATCATAGAGCATTGCTCATTGATAAGTGTGGTTTATACCCATTTATTCCGACATCCTTAGTCTATTATTTTGTTATGTTTCGTGCCATTTAATGTCTTTTGTAGTTTATTTTATGTCTTATTTGTAGGAAGTATTAATACATGAATCTTGGGGCATTTGCACATGTTTTGGAACCATACGGATGCATTGGACACGTACGGAAGCATAGGAAATAGCGCCCAGTGAGAAAATTATTACTGGCGCCGCGGCACTTGCAGGCAGATTCAGCGTTCAATACATAAACTGGAGACGAAGGAGCTGTGGCACCTATCACTAGCGCCGCAACGCCAGATGAAGACATGTAAGAGGCGCTACCTACCTATCGCGCTGCAGCCAGGCGTGCTCATACATAATGCCGAGACTGCAGCACCGCAGCGCCAACATGCAGGCGCCTCGACTCTGCGAAGAGAGAATATTAGGGCTGCGGGAAACACATGTGAGACACGCGTTCCAGATTTTAAGTATTAGGGTTTTTAAGATACCCAATGACACCCAAGACTCCATTATAAATACATTAGTTCGTCCACAACTAAAGAGGAGGCTAATACACAGCACAAAACACAAGAACACCAAAATACATATTTTAGAGAGATCCAAGGAGAAGGATTGAATAATATCAAGAGGAGACGAATGCGGTGACGTCTGAAGAGAAAGAGATTCAATTCGGGTTTTATCTTCTTGTTTATTTCTTAGAACTCTAATGATTTCCATTAGATTCATGATTTTCAATGTTTTTATCTATTTTCATGAACTAACTCCTTAATTTTGGAGAATGATGTAACTTATGCTTGAACCTTTGTTTTAATTGTCGATTTTGTTATGAAGTTTTATTCAGTTTATTTGTATTCTCTTGAGTTTAATGTCTTGTGTTTGCTGGCCATAAATATGATGATATATGTTTATAATCTATCACTCGAGAGAGAGGATTTTGAATAGATCTAGATAATATAACCTAGGATTTTATTGAGTTCGAGAGAATATATAAATTCCTTTGAAGTCGTTAATATAGAATCACAAAGCGTAATGAGTTATTAACTATTAGATTTTTATAGAGATATCAAAGTCTATAGTTGATGATATTTTCACTCGGCACTCGAGAGAGGGAGTGGATATTTTAGGAGTCTTGATTTATAAACAATATAACTGAACAAGGATTAATTGGCATGACAGATACATAGGCGACAACTAGGTGAAATCAGGATCTAGAATCTCTATCGTATTAGTTCCTCCTATATAATTATTTTTATATTTATTTATTAAAATCTTTATTATTTGTTTTCTAAATAAAGTTAGGATTATCAATTGTATTATTTAGTGCGAGTTAACGCAATCCTTGTGGGTTCGACACTCTAAACCATTTATATTAAAACTTGACATTGTATACTTGCGGTACGATATAAAATATCACAATAAGTTTTTGGCGCCGTTGCCGGGGATTGTTTGTTTAATTCACATTATTACACTACCAAGTAATTTTAGCTTTAATTTAGATTTTTATCTTTTATTTTTAGTTTATATTTATTTTATTTTGTTTTTATTTATTTTATTGATTTTTTTTTCTTTCGGTGCTTCAATGAATGCGAAAATCCATAAGTCTCAACTCTCTCTTGTTTGATCCTGAAAGAGAAAGAACAACGAAGAGGCTAAGGAAAAAAAGGAAAATTGAAAAAGAAGCAATGGCAGCTGAAAATAGAGAGATCAACCCACGTCAGATGGCAATCATAGATCACTTCAAACCGGTCATTGATGATATTTATTCTGGGATTGCCCATCAACAACGCCAACAATTTTGAGCTAAAACCTGCATTGATCAACATGGTACAAATGAATCAGTTTGGGGGTTCAGCTATAGATGATCCCAACTTGCACTTAAGGATGTTCCTGGAGATCGCAGATTCCATAAAGATAAATGACGTTAGTAAAGAGGCTATCAGGCTACGCTTATTCTCATTCTCTTTACGGGATAAAACGTGAGATTGACTTCAATCAATACAGACGGGGAGTATCATGACATGGCAAGATATGGCCATAAAATTTCTTGAGAGGTTCTTTCCACCTGCTAAATCAGCTCAACTGAGGTAGAAATTAGTATATTTAAGCAGCTGGAGACCGAGACTTTATATGAAGCATGAGACAGATTTAAGGATCTACTACGAAGATGCCCACAATATGATTATGCAGATTGGGTCCAAATTCAGTTTTCTATAATAGGCTGAATGGTTCGAATAGAACTGTGATTGATGCTGCAGCTGGGGGAGCTCTATTCAAGAAATCAGCTGAGGACGCCTACAATCTATTAGAATAAATGGCCATTCACCATTTTCAATGGCCAAGTGAACGCGCTACGGTGACCAAAGTGGCTGGAATATATGAAGTGGACCCTCTTGTGGCACTTACAACTCAAATTTCCACCTTATCTACTCAAGTAGCAGCCCTGAAAAATCCATGAGTACCATCTATTGAATCAGCGGCAGCTACAAATATGCGGTTATTGGAAGGAAAACCAAACTTCGAGCAAGTCCAATATGTGAACAATCGAAACTTCAATAGTTATAGAGGAAATCATGTACCTAATCGTTATCATCCAAATCTGTCATATGCTAACACAAAATACCTTTCAGCCTTCATCTAGTTTTGACTATCAAAGAGCTGAGCAGAAATCTTCCTTAGAAGATTTCATAAGCATGTCTGTTGCTAATACTTCAGCGAGGTTTGAGAAGAATGAGTCAATGCTATAAAATATTGAGACACACATAGAAAATATTGAGGGAACAATGAAATATTTAGAAACACAAATTGGGAAGATTGCATCCTTCATAACCAAGCAGCAGTAGGGATATTTGGATAAACTGCCACAGCCGCCAAGCTATCATTTTCATGTCAAAGCAGCTTGTGGATACAAAAGAAGAAGCTTCCATGACCACCATTTGGGTGGTTACATCTGGCTGAAGATGTTAAATTTAGTGCTAGCGGGGAGACAACCCTTGCATTTGCATCATGTTTATTTTTGTTTATTTATTTTAATTTATTGTGTGCTATTTATTAATTTACATGTTATTTATGCAGGTAGCACGAAACACACAACGCCCGCGCAACTAAATTCTAACCAGCAATAGTCTGATCAACTCCATGCATGGTAGTGTTGTTCCTCACTCTTGTTTTTTTATTTTTCATATTACATTGAGGACAATGCAAGTTTTAAGTTTGGGGGTGTGTGCATGTTGTTTACTTGTTATTTATTTATAGTTTAAAAAAAATCTTGTTTTTAGTCCTAGATAATAAAGCATAAATCCCATGATGATTTTGTTTATTTATGAGTGAAATTTTAGAAACGATAAGTGCTCAAATTACTTTTATCTGATACATTGAGTAATTGATCTATGTTTGACTCGTAAGCACTCAATTATAGGTTTTTAGCATTGAAAACTTAAGTAGTTGAAAAGGTGACTAGTTGAAGAAATTCCATGTCGATGAATGACCTTTTGCCTAGATATCTATCTTAATTTGTGATGCGTGGTAATTATATCATTATTTCCCATTTATTTAACTTAATATTTTGTATAGTTTCTCGAGTTTTATGAACGTTTTGATGTGTTTTTTATTTATTTTACAGATAAAAATAATATTGAGACTTAATAGAATCAACTCGGGGCTAAAACGATGAAATCCGGAGGAAAAAAGGTCAAAAACGAAAATTTACTGTACGCGTCACGAAGTGCAATCCTAAATTCTAATTTTACGTAAGTTTGGTATTTTGGCCATAACATTTTCATCTGATATCCGATTGAGCTGATTCAAGTTGCAGATTAAAGAAGACTCAAAGATATACAACTTTGAAATTTTAAATATTTTCGAATTCCAAATTTTGCAATACCGAAATTAACGAATAATCAAATGTGTTTTGTGTAATTACTAAAGTCATTATCAAAAATAAAAAAAAATGGAAAATGACAATTTACAATTGTTAAACTTCCACAAAACATACTTGCATGTTTGGTGGAGTATTTTATGGAGTGTCTTGTGGCATGTTTTGTGGAGTGTTTGGTGGAGCAATTGGTGGAGAAATTGGTGGAAGCCTTTAGATTTTCCTATAAATACCAAGCCATTTCATTTGTAATTCTCATGCTTTCCTTAGATTTTTGTAAGGAATTTAAGGATTGCATCTTGTTTGTATTTATTTTCAGTATTTAATTATATATTTTTATTTTTAGTAATAGTAGTTTTTTCCTTTTCTTTATGTTTTGTAGTTAGAATTCCGCTGGGGGAAGGATGAAGCTTTTATTATTTTAGTTAGATTAATATCCCTTAATTATATATGGAAATTATAATTTAACATAAAAGGTTATATCGCCTTAATGGCTGATTTTATTTATTTGACATAATGTGACACCGCCTCTATGGCCTGTCTTTATTGTAGGGGTTTTTCTAGGGGCTATATCCGGTAACGCAGCGGAAGCGGTGAAAATCGTATTTTCAGATTTCAAAACTTTTTCTCGGATTAATTAAATAAACATATTTATTTAATTGTCCAATAATCAAATTATGAAATAAAATTCAAATGAATCATATTCAAGTGAATTTACCGAATTACCCTTATATTGGTACTTTGTCCATTTTAGTCCGAAATTGATCAAATCAATTTTGAATGATTCTAAATCATTTCTATGATGAACTTAGCATGCTTAAAACATCAAAACACCAAAAGCACCAAAAATCCCAAATTCCTAAGTCTTGGCCGAGAGCTCCATTTAGGGGGGGAGTTTGTGCATTTTGTCATTTCATGCATCAAAACACATCAAGATGTAATCCAATCAACATGAAACTTTATATGCATCATATACACATCTAAATACACAACATAAATGAAAAGCCCCAAATTTGGAATTGGTCATGAACCCTAATTTCTCAATTTCATCAAATTGGACAAATTATACCAAATACACTAAATCAATTACTTCAATCATCTTTCTTCCTTCCAATCCAAGTCTCAACACAATGAAACAACTCAAGATCAAATCTAGGACATCTTAGAGTGGGTCAACAACTCTAGATTAGCAACATGGTTTCCAAAACCTTAAAAGAATGCTTACAACTACAATAGTCACAAACTTCTTTAATCACACATGCTCAACACTTCCATCAAAACTTCCATAAAAAAAAACATAAAGAATAAAGAAAGGAATAACTAAAGAACATCATATGTTATAGCCTAGATCATAAGGAATAATTTCTTATCTAATGGTAAGTTAGGAAAAACTTACCAAATCCAAGCCTTTCTTTGATTTTAATCCTTTCTTCTTCACAAGTTTCTTTGGTTTTCTTTTTAATGGAGTTTGTGAAAAGTGTATTAGCTTAACAAATGAAAATGAAATGAAAACAATATATACTTGTGGTAAAAATTTCCCTTGGCCGAATTCACCCAAACATATACAACAAATTTCATTTCAATTTCATTTAACTTTGCATTTGATAAAGTAAATTAAATATCTAAAACACTTTATAGATATTTATTTTAAGTCAACAATGCAACTTTAATCATTTCAAAACAAATATCTAAAGTTAAGATATTTATATTTTAATTATATTAATCATTTAACAATTAATTAATTAATTAATAATTAAATACAAATATATTAAATATATGTATTATATTTAAATTAAATATCAAATACATATATTCATTTATGATATAAGTCAAATATCTCAATTTGACAATTAATTAATGTGTATTTAAATTAATCAAGCATTAAATGTAAATACACAATAATTAAGTAAATGACTATCGGGTCCCTACATATGTAATTTGCGTTTAACCTTTAAACGACTTTATAAACAATCAATATTATTTATTAATGTTGCTCTAGTGCTCTACGAGTTTATTTCATTATTTAGACTCTATAGATTCAGGTATATCCGTCACGAAATCCAATTTCGTGTCTATAATTTATCCATCCGTAAATTATGACGATCACGGATAAACTCGCTAAATCATAGAGGTCGAGGTCATGGAAAATGTATAATTCCTCCGTCACAGGTATCCGGACATATCCCAGAGATATAGATGTAAACGTCAAATCTTTATGGGGATTATCCAGTCGACTATTCTATTAGCAATCTCAAAAGAATGTTTAGAACTAGCTTCTAAACTTCACCACTGGCCCATGGCTTTATCTGATTGCTAATTATATGGACTGCCTATGCTCTGTTACACAGAACTGACGGATCCTATCTTGATACACATAGGACACCCCGAGGATCTATCTACACCCAACGAACATGCGGAGGTTTGATCTAAATAGATCGGTGACGTGACTGCCATCTAAGTGTAGAAGATGTCTCATGTGCCCACAATGGCATCTCAAGTCTAAGAATCACAAGTGCTACTCAACCCAAGAAGATTCTTATTGACGCTGGTGTACCATCCATTAAGAATCTTCGGTGAGTCGTTCAGTGTTTATCTGCTATAAACACCTACACGTCTATTCTAGTCTCCAAGACTTATGGTTCATTGAGAAACCATTGGAATCATATATTCCAGTATACGACTTGTACCGGTCTCAACGGGTTTACTATACTGACCAAGTAGTGTAAACCTTGACCAGGAACTGTCTGAGAATGACAACGTCATGATACTACTCAATGTCCGTTGCGACACTTTTGTAACTGTATCATGACTAATCATTCTAGGGTCTTTACGTCTTTACCATATTAAAAGATTCATTATATTATAGAAACTGCATATATATTATTCATAATAATAATATTTTACAGATGTATTTACACAGAAATACAACCGGGAATCGGCGCTGTGAGCACCAACCCCAACAAAAACTCCCACTTGCTCTAGTGCCAATAACGATTGTACCTAATACCCATCACTCCACGTGTTTATCAAACAACTTCGGAGGTATGGCCTTCGTCAGCGGGTCTGCTATATTATCTTCACTCGGTACCTTGCACACGACAATATCCCCTCGCGACACAATCTCTCGAATGATGTGGTACTTGCATTCCACATGCTTCGACTTCTGATGCGCCCTTGGTTCATTTGCTTGCACAATGGCTCCAGTATTATCACAGTAAACGGAATCGCATTCTCGATACTTGGGACAACTCTCAATTCTGTGATAAAGTCTTTTATCCACACAGCCTCTTTTGCGGCTTTAGAAGCTGCAATATATTCCGCCTCAGTGGTGGAATCAGCTGTAGATCCCTGCTTGGAACTCTTCCAACAAACTGCACCTCCGTTAAGGGTAAAGACAAATCCAGATGTAGACTTTCTATCATCGGGATCCGATTGGAAATCGGCGTCTGTATACCCATTAACTTGCAGTTCGTTTCCTCCATAAATTATTAATTTATCCTTAGTGCCTTTAAGATACTTAAGGATATGTTTAATGGCCATCCAATGGTCATTACCTGGATTGGACTGATATCTGCTAGTTACGCTAACAGCAAAACTGATATCAGGCCTTGTACATAACATGGCATACATTATGCTACAATGTGTACGCCGGAATGAAAACAGCAAAAAGGCTTTGAGAATCTTTAGATCGAAAATATAAAACTGAGGATGCCGGTACTAAGAAATTTATCGTAGGCCGATTTCTAGATTTTAAGATGGTTGATTCCAAAATGTGTTAAGTCAAGTACAAGAACTACGGATTATTCTGGTAGAAATTCATGCTGAGGGGATGGTTTTAAGTGAAACCTTCCAAGTAGCCTCGATAATTGAGAAACTACCACATGGTTGGAAAGATTTCAAGAATTATCTAAAGCACAAGCGAAAAGAAATGAGCGTTGAAGACTTGGTTCTTAAGCTCATAATTGAGGAAGATAACCGAGTATCTGACAAGAGAGGAATATATCATGAGGCCAAAGCAAATATTGTTGAACATGGCCATAAGAACAAGAACCTCAAGAACAAAGGGTCAAAGATGGGCCCTAAAGGAGGAGTTTCTAAGAAATCCAAATTTCAAGGAATATGTTTCAAATGTGACAAAATGGGTCATAAGTCTTCTGAGTGCAGACTGCCGAAGAAGAAAAAGAAACAAGAGGCTAATGTGCTGGAAAACATGACCCAAGATGTTTTAGACATTAACCTTTCTGCTGTGGTTTCTGAGGTGAATCTGGTGGGTTCTAACCCAAGAGAGTGGTGGATTGACACTGGTGCCACTCGACATGTGTGCTCGGACAAGAGCATATTTTCTTCATTTGAGTCTGCTGGTAATGGGGAAAAAATATACATGGGAAATTCAACAACATCTGAGATTGAAGGTCAAGGAAATGTGATTATAAAGATGACCTCTGGGAAAGAGTTGACTTTGAACAATGTTCTGTATGTACCAGAAATAAGGAAGAATCTTGTGTCTGGATCACTTCTGAACAAGCATGGATTCTGGATGGTGTTCGAGTATGATAAAGTAGTTTTGACTAAAAATGGAATGTATGTGGGAAAAGGGTATGTAACTGATGGGCTTATTAAGCTCATTGTAATGGTTGTTAAACCCAAAAATATCAATAAAGCCAGTTCTTCTGCTTATATTGTTGAGTACTCTAATCTATGGCATGATAGATTATGACATGTTAATTTTAATTCATTGCGAAAATTAATTAACATGAATCACATTCTCAATTTTAAAATTGATAACAGACATAAGTGTGATACTTGTGTTGAGGCAAAACTAACTAGATCATCTTTTCATAGTATTGAAAGAAACTCTGGACCACTTGATCTAATTCGTATCGATGTATATGATTTTAATTCAATACAATCGAGAGGCGGTAATAAATATTTTATTACCTTTATTGATAATTGCACGAGATTTTGCTATGTATATTTGATAAAAAGCAAGGACGAAGCTATAGAGAAATTTGTTCTCTATAAGAATGAAGTTGAGAACCAACTGAATAAAAGAATTAAGGAGTTAAGAAGTGATCGTGGTGGTGAGTATGTTTTTCCTTTTGAATCACTTTGTGAACAAAATGGAATCATACATCAAACCATAGCTCATTATTCACCTCAATCCAATGAGATTACGGAACGAAAGAATCGTACCTTGAAAAAGATGATGAACGCTATGTTAATCAGCTCTGGCTTACCTCATAATATGTGTGGAGAAGCTGTCTTATCAGCTAATTACCTTTTAAATAAGATACCACAGATAGAAGCAGAGAAAATTCCTTATGAAATGTGGAAAAGAATAATACATTTCTATAAATTTCTACGAGTGTGGGGGTGTCTTGCCAAGGTAGTTATTCCTCCACCTAAAAAGGTGAAGATATGACCAAAAACTGTTGATTGCATTTTCATAGGATATGCACATAACAATAATGCTTATCGATTTCTTGTGCATGAATCTAATGTACCAGATATTCACAAGAATACGATAATGGAGTCGAAGAATGCATCCTTTTTCGAATATATTTTTCCTTGTAAAACTAATTCGAATTCAAATGTGCACAAACGGGCACATGAGACTATCATTGAAGATAGTCAGGACCAAGAGCACATAAATGCTCCAGAGGATCAACAATTTGTTGAATTTGAACCAAGACGTAGCAAAAGAGCTAGAACGGAAAAATCATTTGCTCCAGATTTTCTGACGTTTTTGCTAGAAAAATGATCCTTAAAGCTATAATGAAGCTGTAAGGTCAGCTGATGGTGCTTTATGGAAAGATGCCATCAATAGTGAAATTGAATCCATCTTACAAAATCACACTTGGGAGTTAGTGGATCTTCCTCCAGGATGTAAACCTTTAGGGTCCAAGTAGATTTTCAAAAAGAAAATAAAGGCAGATGGATCAATTGACAAGTACAAAGCAAGACTTGTAATTAAAGGTTACAGACAACGTGAATGTCTTGATTACTTTGATACTTATTCTCCTGTAATGAGAATAAATTCCATAAGGATGATATTAGCGATTGCAGCTTTGCGCAATCTTGAGGTACATCAGATGGATGTGAAAACAGCCTTTCTGAATGGAGATTTAGATGAAGAAATCTACATGGAACAACATGAAGGCTTTATAGCTCCAGGACAAGAAAAGAAAGTATGTAAGTTAGTTAAATCCTTATATGGATTGAAACAAGCTCCGAAATAATGGCATAAAAAGTTTGATGACACCATGCTGGCAAATGGTTTCAAAATCAGTGAATGTGATAAATGCATTTATGTCAGAGAGACAGAAGTTGGCTGTGTCATTTTATGTCTCTACGTGGATGACATATTGATTGTCGGGAGTAATGTTAAAATGGTGAAATCTACCAAGAATATGCTGAAATCCAAGTTTGACATGAAAGACATGGGTCTAGCAGATGTCATTATGGGAATAAAGATCTCGAGAAGTCCTGATGGACTTATTCTTGATCAGTCGCACTATGTGGACAAGATTCTTGGTAAATTCAACAATGATGATTCTGCTGTGGCTAGAACTCCTTTAGATGTGAGTCTACACCTATCAAAGAATAGGAGAGATGGTATATCTCAAGTAGAATACTCTAGAGTGATCAGGAGTTTGATGTATCTATCGAGTTGTACAAGGCCTGATATAGCCTGTACAGTAAACAAGCTCAGCAGATATACGAGTAATATATGAATTGATCAATGGAAAACAATAGTGAGAGTACTTAGGTACTTGCGTTTTACTCGTAATTATGGGTTGCACTATCATAGATATCCAGCTGTAGTCGAAGGATACAGTGATGCAAAACTGGATATCTGATATGAAAGACTCAAAGTCTACTAGTGGCTATGTGTTTACACTAGCAGGTGCAGCTATCTCATGGAAATCCTCCAAACAGACTGTGATAGCCAGATCTACAATGGAATTAGAATTCATTGCATTAGATAAGTGTGTTGAAGAAGCAGAATGGCTTTGAAATTTTCTAAAGGATATTTCAAGTTGGCCTAAGCTAGTGCCAGTAATTTGCATTCATTGATAGTCAATCTGTAATTGGAAGGGCACATAACAATATGTATAATGGTAAGTCTAGACATATTCGTCGTAGACACAATACCATTGATGAGTGGTAAAACTATCATTATTTCTCATTCATTTAACCTAATATTTTGTATAATTTCTTGAGTTTTGTGAATATTTTGATGTGTTTTGTGTTATTTTGTAGATAAATAAAGTTTTAGGACATTCTAGAGGTGATTTGGAGCAAAACAGGAAAAATTGGCAAAAAGAGCATTTTGGTAAATTGGCGCGTCGCGACGCCTAAAGTGCGCCGAGTCTTGCTAACGTGCACCTGGTCAACAAGTCAGAATCTGAGAAGTTTGACTTTGCTAATGTGCACCGTGCCACGTGTCACCATCACAATCGATCTGCTAACGTGTGCCGTGACACGTGTCATCATCCTACGGTGCCGACAATCACCATCGCCACGTGTGCCACGTGTCATCCTATGTGTCGCTACATCATCATCCACATCATCGGTCAAACAAGTCAACTATGCCACGTGTCATGCCACGTCATCATCAACCAATCACAACGTGCCACGTGTCGCAATCCTACGGTGCCGAAAATCACTTTCGCCACGTCATTTTCATAATTGAGCTCTCAGCTGCCGTGCCACGTGTCGCCTTATCTCCTTATCCAGAATTGCCACGTGTCAAGCTCTTAGCGTGCCACGCGTTACTGTTCTGGAGTCGCGACGCCAAAGGTCTTGGCGTCGCGACGCCCGAAGCCAATCTACGCCTATAAATTGAGCTCGACATTTCAGATTTCAGTGTACCATTCTCTCTCACTTCTTTGGTGTAAAGAGGGAGTTTCTCTCTCTAGTTTCTTTAGTTTTTTAGTTTTTAGTTTTGTAAATAATTTTAATTACGTTATGTAATAGTAACAGTAATTTTACTTTTGTAATAGTAATAGTAATTTATTTTTACCTTTTACTTTTACAATTTTACTATTCTACCATGATGAGGTAACTTCCCCTTGCTAAGGTGAAAGGTAATTCTTTTACTATTGCTAGTTAGATTAATCTCACATAATTATAATGTATTCACCATTTAAAATTTGACTTAACAAGGATACCACTATATTGGTCGGTTGGTAATTCATTTTAATCTTGTTAAACCTGACTAAGAAAGGATACAGCTACATTGGTCGGTTGGTAATTAAATTCCCTTACCGCCTATATGGCAGGTTTTATTTTGGTTCCGCCTTTAAGGCTGGTCGGACTTAATTTGACTTAATCAGGTTATCGCCTATATGGCTGGTTGGTAATATCATAACGAGTTAATATAATATATTATGGGAGATATCTAAATAGTAAATAGTAGAAGTTAATTCCTTTTACCTTAGCATTTTTATTGTAATTTACTTTTCAGCATTTTTACTTTATGTCTTTTACTTTTAAGTTTTTACTAGCCCGAGTTATGTGTTAGTTATCTGGGGTTGTGATGACTTCTAATATCTCCGGTTTATAAGGGGTTATTTTATAGTTTGGGTAATTTAAAGATTTACTTATTAAGTCTTAAGCTTAATGCTTCTTGTTGTCTGATCACCAATAAGATTGATCTGGTAAATTTAAAATGAACTAGACATAGGGATTTTAGGTTTCAGCCTTAGACTTAATAGCCACGATTTTCCTTGAGGATAGATAACCCTTTAATAGATTTCCTTACAGGATAGGAATATACCTGTCAGACGGGTGTAGCCATAATTGGAACTTAAGCTTAATGAATCCAGATAATTTGGTTGACATAGACATATGGTTCAATTTAAATTGGGTATTTGCGTCTAATCATCGACATAGACTTTTGCATTATTTCGTGTTCCAGTTAGTAAATCGATTTATTACACAAACATAAAATAACCACTTCATCTTTTAAAAGATATTAGAATGAATCACAACCCTAGATCTTTGAGTCTTTTGTTATTTTCCTAAGTATTTTCTTTTGTCTATTTATTTATTTATTTTAATTAGCAAATCCACATTCAACCAACTAAAAGCAATCAATTCCATTCTCCCTATAATTAGATACTTCTAAATAAATAGATTCAATAATTAATAACAACAGTAGGAATTAAGTCCTCGTGGGATCGATATTTTTATACTACTTGAACGATACGTGCGCTTGCGTTATACGCGTGTGTAAGCACCGGTCAACCGTTAGACAATTACTCTCTACTGGAGTTATTTCGATTGACTATGTTAAGTCAAAGGATAACATTGCGGATCCGCTAACCAAAGGGTTAAACAAAGAGTTAGTTGTGAAATTATCGAGGGGAATGAGACTAAAGCCAATTAGATAAATGTTTATTACGAAAGAAAACCCAACCTTATTGACTGGAGATCCCAAGATCTAGGTTTAATGGGACAACCTACTCGTAAAAGACATAATTGGTTCACTGTGGGGGTTACCATATAGTCCATTCCTATGGTGAAATGAAACAGTGATGCTCGTATGGATAGAGGTTAAGCAAAGGATTTTAATGATTCTTATGCGTCGGGAATCCGAGCAGAGTATTACGAGATACTCTTAAATAAGAAATCACCTATGTGAGAGAGAAGTGTGGCCATTTCAAAGGAAATTGTATGGGGCACAATTTTTAGAAATTCTTGTAAAACCAGGTAGATGTTCATGGCCAAAATATCTGTGTGATATATGTTCTCCATTTACATGTACGACAGTACAGTTCAATGACATCGTGTCCACTGTCATCCAGTAAATGAGATATATTTTCATAAGAGAAGATTCAAAGGCTGAGGCCTACCTATCCTATACAGGTGTTGAACCGTTGAACTCTTCCAGGTCAATATAAATTTTTTTATAAAATAATTTTATTTGACGTTTTCGTCAATTTCATTTATATGGGGGATTGTTGGAAAATGCTTATGAGTAAGCATTTTCAGGCACAATTTCAAGCATGGTCCACTTCATGTTAGTGGTTGTTATTGAATGATTCGGATACTCCTTCGTGAGTAGTTCGAAATGGTATATTCATATGCTTAAAATGGTGCTTGGATGAATGAGATATTGTTGCTCAAAGTTCACCAATTGGTGTTGGAAAATAAAGAGAAATGTGCTTGTCCCACATGGGAAAGCTATTAGAGAGAAGTTGTGTTTATATATGATTGCTAATATGTAGATGAGTAAGAGTTATAAGGATAGAGGCTCTCTCTACGTGCGCGCGCTGGGGGGGTGCAAATCAAAATCCGAACAGGCTTGGCTCGTGTACACCCACCCGTCTTGCGTACACGAATGCCGGACCAAATTATGCAGGCCCGGCCCAGCCAATTTTTGCAAGTCTCTTTAATTTTTCCATGCCTTTTGAAGTTCAATAACAGCTAATTTAATTAAGTTGGTGGTTACTTCAAGTGAAAGGCCTATAATTTATGAGATATAATTGGCATGTTTAATTTTCTTTTATAAGGCTGTAGTGATTTCATTTTTACAGAGAATAGAAACATACAACACACACAACAACAATCGGTTTTCTTTGTTTTTGTAAAGGAAGAGTTCAAACACTTTAGTGGTCCGTTGGAAACGGGTTTTGGTGGTGCCCTTACTTGTTTGTTTTCCGTTGTATCCTGGGAAATAATCGTCTCATGTTCTACTGCACCTAAGGTAGGGACAAATTTATTTAAGGAGATTGTTGGCATCAACAAGCCTCGTGAAAGTGTGTTAGTGTTCCTAGAACATGCCAATGATCTAATAAGCATGAATGTGTGTGAAAAAATTCATTATAATGTGCGGAATATACTTACAATGAATGGTTTTGGCTTTTCAAAATTTGAATGAAGATCTCCAAGATTCAAGCTATGTATGTTGATTCCAAGCTTTGAGTTGGTTTCCCTATCACCTTAGAAGACTTTTGGAAGTGCTAGCTTTGTTGATTTTGGAACAAAATCAAAGAGAGTGAGGAGAGCATTCACGCCACTTTAGGGTTCAAAGTCTTAGAGTTTTGTGTGTTGTGTATACAAAATGAGAGAGAGATGGGTTTTGGTAAAAACCAATTTATCATTTTCACCTAAACAAGGTAGTTGGGTAAATGGTTTCACCAAAAGCATTTCTAGGTGGTTGGAAAGTGGGTGGTTTGGCATAAATGCCAACCACTCTCCCAACTACTACATATGAAGTGGGCTCCACATTTGAAATTCAAAATTCAAATGGATTCTACGAATGTTTGCCGCGGCTCGGATCCGTTTAATCCGATTAAACGAATTCTTGTCGCTAAATAATTAAATCTAATTTAATTAAATAACGACGCCTCATAAATTTATTACGAATGTCGTTTACGAATTAATTCTAAATTACTCTGTTCGTTCGTATTAAAGTCCGACTTTAATTTCGTAATGAAATCCAACTCATATTAATATATCCGATATATTAATTTTAGCCCATATGAATAAATTGAATAGAAATATCAAATTTAATTATTAAATTTATTTTACCGATTAATTCCAAATTAATTGTGCTCTCTCTCTTCCGAACACATTTAATCCCAGATTAAATAATGCCTCAATTAATCCTAGATTAATTTTCTCTCTCTTAATTAATCCTAAATAAATTCTAATTCAAGTCAACTGTCATCGGTGAATCTTTGGGAAGTGACGCAAGAGATCTCTGGATATGTTGGTAGTAAATCCGGTTATCGGACTATCCGATTAAGTGCGTACCTCGTACCACATGCTTACCGATTTACAATACATGGTTGGATTCTAGTAAAGCACCGAGCCTACCCAATTCTCCAGAAATATTCTTACTGGAATATATAATCTTTGTCAGGCGTAAAATACGTAGTATTCTGTATTACGATCCAGTATCGGATGTCACATGTAAGGCCTGAGGTTGGAATAGTGTCTGCCCCGTACGAAGCATATATCGGATCACAAGCAACTAGTCTCTTTAATCGGATAATCATGACA
>SKCR01046553.1:0-41391 GCA_019454045.1 Zanthoxylum bungeanum
ACACCAATATGGAACAAAGCCTTCGTGATTCAAACACATCCTCGACGGACAAAGGCCTTGACTTTGGCCAACAAACCAATGCCAGTCTTGGATCTTAAGTAAGAATCACTCAATGGAAGGGAAAACACTTAATATTGTTTGAGGGTTTTTCGCGTGCAAATTGGCAACCAATTTATTATCTTTGTTAAGGTCTCATCATCATACACCCTTAAACATGCATTCTAAACAAATAATAAGGTGCGTAAAATAAAATAATAATGATATGCGGATGGATACTTAACACATTGATCCTAGATCAAATCTCTCCCTTTCCTCTCTCCCGCTAGCACAAGTATTGCTTCTACCTGTTACATAACACTTCTAAAGAAACCTCATTTACATTTAGGGGAATAGGTGAGAAGAGAAATACATAGAGTCAAAGAGGTCATATGGTGGACACGCAGGTCCAATTAATAAATTCTAAATTTATTACAACAATTTCCAAAATTGCCCCACCCATCTAATATCCATCCGATATACATTATTCATGCATCGCAACCATGTATTCACACAAGCATGTTATCAATCAATCTAATCCAATTAATTAATCTGATAATTAATGACCATCCAATGTTCAAACAACGATTTGATTTTGACCGAGTACAACTCGTTTTGCGAATAAGTACTCAAAGTACGAATTCTTGAATTAAATTAAACTACAACATTAAATCCAATTTAATAAGTATTTAATACTAATTCACTTATTTAATTCCAAATTAAATATTACACTTTATAAATAAACCTTTACAACTTAAATTCCAAATTTAATCGTTACGGGTCTCAAAGCCCGATTAACATCCAATATTAAATTTAATTAAAGTCCAATGGGCTTTGAATTAATTTCTTAAGGCATGGACTTTTGGTCAACTTGGGTCAAACCCAATAACCAAAGCCCAATCAAGGAATAACCCCATAAGCCTAAAAATCAATTTAGGCCCATTAGGCCCAATTTAAAGTTAAAGGTCCATTAGTCATAATTGGACTTTATGGATTCGGTTAAGGGCCCAATTGGATCCAACCAATTTGCCTAAACCAATCTTGGTACAACCAAGCCCAATAAGCCCAATAACAACTTTTAAGCCCAATTTCCAAAATTAGCCCAATTAATTAAATCACAAAAATTCCAAATTTCATATTTAATTAACCAAAGTGTATTACATAATTAATCAACCAAATCAATATTTCCAAAACACCAATTAGCCTAATTAATTATGCTTATTAACAACAAAACATATCCAACACATTTTATCAAAAATCAAACCCATTTTCATGCATATATAGTCTCGGCAATTAGGGATTTATATGTCCAATTTTAATTCCAATCCAATTGAATCCAATTCAACATTAAATCAACATTCCCAATTGATTTCAAGTCATCCAATGAATCAAAAATAAAAAATTCCAAGACAATTAGGGCAAGCTACCTCCCGGCCAAGCTAAGATTTTTGGGGAAAATTGTTCCAAACAACTTTTCATGAAATTGATCCAATCAATCTTCAATTAAACATCATTTAAACATACTCAATCAAACAATTTAATCAAATCATGCTCAAAATCAATTTACCCAAATTTTAACCCTAAATTCAAGTTTCATGCTTTTACTCGCTCTGATACCATTGTTGGGAAATCTCTAACTCCCGAGGATCGATTAAAGCGATGAAACATACATGTGAATACACGAAGAAGTTTCGTAATACTTACATCGATCGGTTGAGGCGATGCGGTGAAGAACAAAACTTTAAGCTCCCTCATAGAGTGCTAGCGGCAGTCCACTGGTTTTGCTCCTCTAAGAATCAGCAATGGTGATTCCTCCAAGCTTTGTGTGATTCCATGCTCACATGTGTGGTTTCCCTATCACCTTCGTATGTCTCCAAATGTGTGCTAGCACTCTTGATTTTGCAACAAAATCATGACTTTGCTTCTTCCTTGCTCACGGTTTTTACAGAACCAGTGAAAAGAAGAAAAAGGCCTCTAAGGTCGAGAGAGAGAGAGAGATGAAGTGAGGAAGAGAGAGTGGTGTTAGGTTGTTAAAATTGGTAAATGAAATTCTAAAAATCAAATACACAAATTTTGCTAACAAAAGTCAAACCAATTAAAGCCTACAACCACTACATCAACTATTCACATCACTCAATCAATCAAGTGACAAGTTGTCACATCACTCAAAGTGACTAATGATTTGACGTTTGATGCGACTAGCGATTTGACGCTTGATGTGACTTGCGTGCCGCACTCGAATTTGAAATGCGAATGCACTCGCAAACACTCCCTAGCTTGGGTTCGCTAATTCTAAATTAACGAATTTTTCGTTGCGACGCAATTAAATAATTATGCCTAGCAAAATCACTATTCACGTCGCTAACGAATTAATTCTAAATTAACTCGTTCGCCCGAATTAAAATCTAATTTCAATTCCGCGTCGAAATCCAATTTCGTATAATATATCGAATATATTATTTTATCGATTAATTCCAAATTAATCGTTATCTCTCTTTAATTAATATTTTATCTCAGATAAAATATCTCTGTAATTAATCCCAGATTAATTTTCTCTCTCATCTAATTAATCCCAGATTAATAAAGTACGAGTCATACGTCATCGGTGAATCTTCAGGAAGCGACCTATGAGATCCCCGGATATGTTGGCAGTAAATTCGGTCGTCGGACTATCCGAACACGTAAGTACCTAGTACTATGTTTGTACCAATTTACAAGACAAGGTTGGCTTCTATTAAAGCGACATGCCTACCCAATGATCAGATGCAAACACCCAAAATAACTCAATAAATCATATGTCTATATTGACCAATTTACATGAATTCATTAAGTTCAAGTTCCCATTTTGGCTACCTCCGCCCGAAAGGTATATGTCTATCCTGTAAGGAAATCTACCTAAGGGACATCTACCCTAAGGTGAGATCGTGAGCTATTGAGTCTAAGGCTGAAACCTAAAATCCTTTTTTCAAGTTCATTTTAAGTTTACCCCATCAATTTTATTGGTGATCAGGTAATAAGAAGCATTAAGCTTAAGATTCAATAAACAAGCCTAAAGTATTAACCATAATATAACTAAATCAATTATTAAACACAAGAATATTGTGTTTCATCACTTCCCTAGATTAAAAATAAATGTTGCGGTTAGGGAATCCACCTTTACTATTTCTAATTTAAAAATCTCTCCTATTATAATATATAAATTTGCATGATATTACCAACCGACCATATAGGCGGTATCCTGATTTGGTCATTTTATAATTAATTCCAACCGACAATAAAGGCGATATCCAATTTAGTCAGGTTAAAATCAATTTAATTAAGTCCAACCGACCATAAAAGCGGTATCCAATTAAGTCAGGTTTTAAGATAATTTATATATTATAATTTAAGGTTGATTAATCTAAATTATAATAATAAAAGCTTCACCCTTCCCATAGCGGAAATTAACTACAAAACATAAAATAAAGATAAAGTAAATAAACTACTATTACTACTAGAAATAAAAATACATAATTTAAATTACAAAAATTTAAACAAATAAGATACAGTCCTTAGGAAAGTATGAATATTCTAAATGAAATCAGCTTCAATTTATAGGCAAAATTCTGCCTTGCGCGTCGCGACGCGCCATTGATTCTTGATGCGTGTACGCGGTTTAACGAGATGATGACACGTGGCTGTCGGTAGAATTATTGGCTTGGTGTCGTGATGCATGAAGGCTTGCGCATCGCGACACTGATGTCATGCTGACGTAAACAATGACACGTGTCGACAGAGTGAATGATTGTGTTGACGTCAGCATGACGTAAGTGATGACGTGTCATTAGGCTGAATTATTGGCTAACGTCATGATGACGTGATGATGACACACGTATTGACATGGCAATGATGAGTGTCGGCAGCATAGTAACCACTGCGCGTCGCGAAAGAAGGTGTGCGCGTCGCGATGCGAAATTCCAATTTTTCCATTTTTGTCTGTTTTTCACTGTTTTAACCCTGGTTTGATTCCATTGAGTCCCCTGTAAAATAACACAAAACACATCAAAATATTCATAAAACCCGAGAAACTATACAAAATATTAGGTCAAATCAGCGATAAATAGTGATATAATTTCCGCTCATCACACCCATAAACCCAATATTTTGCTAGTCCTCAAGCAAAACAACAAAATAAAATGCAATAAACAACTTTAAAAATAAAATTAAACTAAGCCACTTTCGTAGGGATCACGGTTGCATTTAGAGTATACAACAAGCCTTTAAACCCCTAGGTGTCCCTAGTGGACGAGTTGTAGTCTCGTGAGGACTTACAGCGACGATACCCACAAACGTCAATGAAATGCACACAAAAGCAAAGAGACAAAAGAAACAGATTAAACAAGTTAGTAACTAAACAAGTGAAATTTCTTATCCAAGTTAGTAGTTGTTTTCTTTCTTTCTAAATTACTAAATAAGTAAATTCTCCGATTATTTTTACCATTCTCCATATATACAATTAACAATGTATTAATCAAATTATTGTGCCCACAATATTCATGAGTTTGCTTGAAAAGAGAGTAATATTTTTGTCTTAAAGTTTTATCAGAATTCACACATTTTTACCAATGGATTTTTTTTATAACATCTTTAATCCATGTTGCGAGCTTTGGGCCAGTGACTCCCAAGCCAATTGACTTTAGGGAATTAGGTGTTAAGACACCCCGACAGACTTAATTACTTGAATCTCATATGTTTAAAGGTTCTACCATTTGACGCAAACAGTCTCTATTTACTAAGGCAAGACGCCCGGTTACTACGTAGAAACGTTATTATTATTAGCTCAAGCTTTTTCGTTTGACGCGAACAATCACTGCTTACTGAGGCAAGATGTCTGGTTACTAAGTAAAAGCATGTTTAATTATTTATATACACATTTTTTTCTTGTTTTCTTTTTTTTTCTTTTTTTTTTATTTATTTCATTACTTTCAGATGCTTCCTCCAATAAACTAGAGCACTGAATATTACAAACTTTTCACTTACGACTAATGTCTGTATGTTACCATGCATGTTGATAATACCTGTCAACTGAGCATAGGAAGATCCAATTTAATTAGTATTATGGAGAATTCACGAATTTAAATAATTCAAAAGGAAATAAACAAAAATTAACTTGTTACGAAATAGGTTGAGATATGTCTCAGGAGTGTAAATTCCTTACACAGCTATCTCAAATACAATTCCACCTGGTTAGTCAAGTTAAAAACACAAAATATTAAAAAAAAAAAATTAATTAATTTTTGACTAAAAATCAAGCAAAAACAACACGGCGAAAAAATAAAAACAAGATACTAATCAACTATTCCTCTCCCCCAAACCTAATTGAGACATTGTCCCTAATGTCTAAAAAAAGAAGAAGAGTTTTGAAGATAGCATCTGGTTAGCATGGAATTCTACATTTAAAAAGAAAATTAAAGTTTAAGATCCAGATTTATCTGACGCTTCTTACCACGATCATTATCAGACCAGTTAATCTTGGAAATGATAGGGTCAATCTGTGGTTCAAATGTTAAAAGTTGGTCAATTAAATCATGGGTTGTTCTGCGGTGAAGAGGATATCTTTTACAGGTTTTGAAAGGAATCCATTTCTCCGGGCATCATCAAGAAACACACAAAGAAATTCATAAAATCCATCAACATTAAACAGTCTAATTGGTTTCTGGTGTATGTTCAAGTTCGCACAAGATAGCACTGTAAAAATTTCCTCTATTGTGCCCAAGCCACCTGGGAAAGCAAAGCATAAGCACGGTTAATCATTTCAACAAGTCGTTCAAACATATTTGGCACGATGCATTCATCTCCGTTTGATTGTCCTATAAGATTTTCCTCTGCCAAAGGTTTTGGGATAATTCCCAAAACTTGACTACCTCATTCCTGTACAACCCTTGAAACGTATCCCATTAGTCCAAGATTGCCACCGCCATATATTAAGTGCATATTCCTTTCAGCTATGACTCTACCCAATTCTTGTGCTGCCTCAGCAAATTCTGGTTTAAAACCAGAACTAGTACCGCAAAACACACTGATGTTAACAACTCGTCTTCTTGAAGTTGCTTCCATTTTTTTTATGTATTTCTTTCTCAAATCTGGATGTCTTCAAGAGTGTAATAACGAGCTGAATTTATAGATCCTGAAAAAGGGTGAGTAATAATAGATCTAGTACCTGCCAAATGATAATTATTAGCTAAACATTAAATAAATCGTGAAAGTCAAAAAGTCTGGATCTTGTCGGCAAAATAAGGAAATCACAATAGAAAAGCAAATCAAAGTAATTATTTAAGGCAACAGAATTGTGTACGCAATACATGACTCAGTTGGTATATAAATTCGTTAAGATGCGTCTCAAGAATCCATTCCTTACTCAGCCATCACTAATGAATTAAATCTTATCTTTGTGATTGTCAAACACCATTCCTCATGTCTTGCTTTGCCTTAAATACTTCGTTTATGTTTTTCCCTACAGAAATAACACACAAAATTAAGAACTCTACAACATGTATACACAAAATAAAAAATTTAAATTTAAATAAAATTAAAATTAAAATTTTTGCATGGGTTGCCTCCCTACTAGCGCTAAATTTTTCGTCTTCAGCCAGACGTGACTGAAGTCCATCCATCAATGAGGTTTCAACGTGGTTTTGGACGTCCGATTAAAGACAATCCCATGTGCGTTGCTTTTGAAGGGTCTCTTCCAATGGTGAGGCCAAAAGAATTTTGTCTCATTCAGTACTTGTGCCACCTTTTTGAATTTTATCGCTCCAGTGGTTCCTGAAAAGAAAGAAAGAAAATCATGAGGTCTCGTATGGTGCTTGACTTTGAAGGGGAGTTCCATTCTATCAAGCTTCTGGGCGGTGTCTTTGATTTGTACTCCCCATTATAGTGATGTTTCTCTTGAAGTCATGAGATCTTTAATATGGTCAGACATTTGCTTGTCTATTTGCTCTGCTTCTTGCTCCATATTTTCTTCATAGATGTACTTCAGAATTTCATTGTTCAGTTCTTCATCTGTCATCTGTGAAATGCATGCTCCAAAATCATCATTTATGGTGTAGATGTTACAGACAGCTCTGCTACTTGTTCCTCCTCAGAGATGTAATCAGCGACCAAAGAATTACCCAGATCAAATTGAAATTCTGCTGGTTCGAGCTCTAAATTGATACCTCAGATTCTTGATACAGCTCAGCCTCTTCCTCTATTAAAGTGTCATCGTGAAATGCTTGGTACTCGAAGGTTTCGTCAGTTTCATCTGAAAATGATTCGTGAGGTATGTTGTTCTGGTTTTCTATTAATTATATTGATTGATCTGTCAGTCTCTGAAACATGTCATCCATCCGTTTGTTGTGTGCCTTGAGCATGTCCATCATCTCTCTTATCATCCGTTTTCCTCTAATGAATATTGTTTTTGAGGAAGATCATATGTTGACGGTGGATAAGATGGAGAATATGGTTCAGTGAAATATGCTGGTTCATCATACCATGAAAGATTCTGATAGTTCTGCCACCCTGAATTGTAGTTGTACTCTCAATGATCGCTATGGTGGTTACCATCACATATCTCACATTTGATAATTGTGTTCTGAAATGGTTGAGCAAATGTTGTGTTGAATGGCTCTGACATTCATGGATAGTTGTTGGGCTGGACAACATGCCTCAGAAAACCGGACTGATGTTCCCTAATATGAGGTGTATCTTCTCATTGTAAAGCTCGTAATTCTTCCATCGCCCAATAATGTTCCATTTTCAACCACTTGAAAAATAAAAGAAATAAATAAAAATTACAAATAAAAATAAAGAAAATTAGATACAAGTAAAATAGATAGCTTCAAAATTAATAACTCAAGAAAAATAAGTCTCCAGCAACAACGCCAAAAACTTGATCGGTGATAAACACACACGTAACGCAAGCGCACGTATCGCTCAAGTAGTATAAAAATATCGATCCAACTATTACTTAATTTCTACTGTTGTTATTAATTATTGATTCTATTTATTTACATGTATCTAATTAAATGGAGAAGGGAATGATTGCTGAGTGGTTGGTTGAATGTGGATTTGCTAAATAAATAAATAAATAAAAATACAAAATAAAACAAAGGAAATTAATAATAAAGAAAATAAACATCTAGGGTTGTGATTCCACATAATATTATTCTAATGATGAATTGATTCTTTTATATATGTGTAATTAATCAGTTTGCTAACCTGGAACACGAAGTTATGCAAAAGCCTCTTCTGATGGTCAGATGCAAACACCCAAAATAACTCAATTAATCATATGTCTATATTGACCAATTTACATGAATTCATTAAGTTCAAGTTCCAATTGTGGCTACCTCCGCCTGAAAGGTATATGTCTATCCTGTAAGGAAATCTACCTAAGGGACATCTACCCTACGGTGAGATCGTGAGCTATTGAGTCTAAGGCTTAAACCTAAAATCATTTTTCCAAGTTCATTTTAAGTTTACCCTATCAATCTTATTGGTGATCAGACAATAAGAAGCATTAAGCTTAAGATTCAATAAACAAGCCTAAAGTATTACCCATAATATAATTAAATCAATTATTAAACTCAAGAATATTGTGTTTCATCACTTTCCTAGATTAAAAATAAAATGATGGGGTTAGATGATCCACCTTTATTATTTCTAATTTAGAAATCTCTCTTATTATAATATATAAATTTGCATGATATTATCAACCGACCATATAGGCGGTATCCTGATTTGGTCATTTTATAATTAATTCCAACCGACCATAAAGGCGTTATCCAATTTAGTCTGGTTAAAATCAATTTAATTAAGTCCAACCGACCATAAAGGCGGTATCCAATTAAGTCAGGTTTTAAGATAATTTATATATTATAATTTAAGGTAGATTAATCTAAATTATAATAATAAAAGCTTCACCCTTTCCAAAGCGGAAATTAACTACAAAATATAAAATAAAGATAAAGTAAATAAACTACTATTACTACTAGAAATAAAAATACATAATTTAAATTACAAAAATTTAAACAAATAAGATACAATCCTTAGGAAAGTATGAATATTCTAAATGAAATCAGCTTCAATTTATAGGCAAAATTATGCCTTATGCGTCGCGAGGCACTGTTGATTCTTGATGCTTGTACACGGTTTGACGAGATAATGACACGTGGCTGTTGGCAGAATTATTGGCTCGGTGTCGCGATGCATGAAGGCTTGCGCATCGCGACGCTGATGTCATGCTGACGTAAGCAATGACACGTGTCGACATAGTGAATGATTGTGTTGACATCAGCATGACGTAAGTGATGACGTGTCATCAGGCTGAATTATTGGCTAACGTCATGATGACGTAATGATGACACACATGTTGACGTGGCAATGATGAGTGTCGGCAGTATAGTAACCACTGCGCGTCGCGACGCAGAAGGTGTGCGCGTCGCGATGCGAAATTCTAATTTTTCCATTTTTGTCCGTTTTTCACTGTTTTAGCCCTGATTTGATTCCATTGAGTCTCAAAACTTTCTTTATCGGTAAAATAACACAAAACACATCAAAATATTCATAAACTCTGAGAAACTATACAAAATATTAGGTCAAATGAGCGGTAAATATTGATATAATTTCCGCTCATCACATCCCTAAACCCAATATTTTTCTAGTCCTCAAGCAAAACAACAAAATAAAATGCAATAAACAACTTTAAAAATAAAATTAAACTAAGCCACTTTCGTAGGGATCAACGGTTGCATTTAGAGTACGCAACAAGCCTTTAAACCCCTAGGTATCCCTAGTGGACGAGTTGTAGTCTCGTTAGGACTTACAGCGACGATACCCACAAACGTCAATGAAATGCACACAAAAGCAAAGAGACAAAAGAAACAGATTAAACCAGTTAGTAACTAAACAAGTGAAATTTCTTATCCAAGTTAGTAGTTATTTTCTTTCTTTCTAAATTACCAAATAAGTAAATTCTCCGATTATTTTTACCACTCTCCATATATACAATTAACAATGTATTAATCAAATTATTGTGCCCACAATATTCATGAGTTTGCTTGAAAATAGAGTAATATTTTTGTCTTAAAGTTTTATCAGAATTCACACATTTTTACCAATGGATTTTTTTTTATAACATCTTTAATCCATGTTGCGAGCTTTGGGCCATGATGAGCGGAAAATATATCAATATTTACCGCCCCTTTAACTTAATATTTTGTTTAGTTTCTCGGGTTTGATGAACGTTTTGATGTGTTTTAGTTTATTTTGCAGATAAAATAATATAGGGTCTCAATGAAATTTTTTAGGATGAAATATGGGTCAAATAAGGGCAATTATTGGACTTGATATTTTAATTTTGGAGATTGGAAACTTGAAAGGGCGTTTTGACGAAGTGCAGTTTTGGAAATTCCAGTTTTGCGCATCTGTCGTATTTTGGGCATAATGTTTTACTCAGATATCGGATTGAGCTGATTCAAGTTCCAGATTAAAGAAGACTCAAAGATATACAACTTGAAAGACAAAATAATTTCGAATTCCCGAAGATTTCATGCCGAAATTGATGAACCATCCAGAAGTGTGTAGTGTGTAATTATTAAAGTCACTTTCAATCATTTTCAAAGCAAAAAAATAAATTAATAAAAAAAAAAATAAAAATTATCAAATCATCACCAAACATGATAAGAGATTAGTGGAGCAATTAATAATGGATTGGTGGAGCAATTAGTAGAGCAATTAGTGGAGCAATTAATAATTGATTGGTGGATGATTTGATGGAGGCAAAATTTTGCCTATAAATACCAAGCCATTTCATTTGTAAAATTCATACTTTCTTCTAAGGAATTCCTTAAGAATACTAAGAAGATTTTATCTTGTTTGTTATTTACAGCTTTCAGTAATTAATTTTCGTTTTCGCACTTTCTTTTTTTACTTTTCAGTTTTTACTTTCCGCAATTTACTTTTACGCACAGTACTTTTCTTTATTTAATTTTCAGTTTTTACTTTTCAGTAATGAGGAGGTAACTCCCATTTGCTGGGGTAAAAGGTAAAGCTTTTATTACTAATATTTAGATTAATCTCCCTTAATTATAATATATAAACTAGTTAAAACCTGACTTAACAAGGATACCGCCATATTGGTCGGTTGGTAATTATTTAAATTGGTTTTAACCTGACTAAACTGGATACCGCCTGATTGGTCGGTTGGTAATTAATTATTAATTTGACTTAATCTGGATACCGCCTATATGGCTGGTTGGTAATTATCATGCAAAGTTAATATATTATATTAAGGGAGATATCTAAAATAGAAGTAATAAAAGTGGATCCTTTTACCTCAGCATTTTCTTTATTGTAATTTTACTTTATTTACTTTTCAGCAATTTACTTTTCAGCAATTTACTTTTTAGCAATTTACTTTCAGCATTTACTTTTCAGCATTTAATTTTCAGTATTTAATTTCAGCATTTACTTTCAGCATTTACTTTTCAGCATTAATTTTCAGTATTTTACTTTATGTCTTTTATTTTATTTAAGTTTTTTTTACTACCCGTAAATATGTGTCGTAACTAAGCCAATTATCTGGGGTTGTGATGAAATCCAATATCACCGTTTATAAAGGGTTAAATTATAGTTGGGTAATTTAAAGGTTTACTTATTAAGTCTTAAGCTTAATGCTTCTTGTTGTCTGATCACCAATAAGATTGATGTGGTAAATCTAAAATGAACTAGATATAGGGATTTTAGGTTTCAGCCTTAGACTTAATAGCCCACGATCTTCCTTGAGGATAGATAACCCTTTAATAGATTTCCTTACAGGATAGACATATACCTGTCGGGCGGGGGTAGCCATAATTGGAACTTAAACTTAATGAATCCAGATAATTGGGTTGACATAGACATATGGTTCAATTGGGTTAAACTGCGTATTTGCGTCTGACCATCGACAGAGGCTTTTGCATAATTTAGTGTTCCAGGTTAGTAAACCGATTTATTACACAAACATAAAATAACCACTTCATCTTTAAAATGATATTGGAAGAAATCACAACCTAGATAGTTTTTAATATTGAATTTTCTTAAAACCTACTTTCGAACAATTTTATTTACTTGTTTTTAAATTTAGAATACGTCACCATTTCAAATCAATCAAACAACCTGTTAGATACTAGTAATCATTTGACTTCATAAAATTAATAGATTAGATATTAAGTCCTTGTGGGATCGATATTTTTATACTACTTGAACGATACGTGCGCTTGCGTTATACGTGTGTGTTTATATGCCGGTCAAGTTTTTGGCGCCGTTGCCGGGGACTTATTAATCTTTCACTATTAATTTAGGGGTTAGATAAATTACTTGTATCTAATTTCTTTTTACTTATTGTTTTATTTTTCTTGTGTTTCAGGTTCTCAGAAACTACATGAGACGAACCAGAAGCTTTGAACTCCGATCGCCTGACCCAGAAATTGAAATAACCATCAGACAGTTGAGAAGGGAAAGGCGAGAAGGCCAAGAAGGTTTAGTCAACATGGAACCTGAACCGTTGGAGGTTGCACCACCAATTCCCATTCGAGACAGAACCATTCCGGTGGTTGACAGACTCATTTCATGTATTGTACTTCCTCCCCTTACTAGCAAATGTGTGTGACATCAAAACATGCATTCAGATGATTCAGCAGTCAGTTCAGTTCGGGGGGAATGCAACTGAAGATCCTAATGCCCACATCAGTAACTTCCTGGAAGTTTGCGGTACTTTCAACTACAACAGAGCATCAGAAGAAGCAATGAGACTGCGAGTTTTCCCATACTCCTTGAAGAAGAAATAGCTAAAGCTTGGCTACATTCACTATCAGCAGGTTCCATCACAACTTGGAACACTCTAGCCACCAAATTCCTTGCAAAATACTTTCCACCACCGCCAGAACTGCAAAGTTGAGGAATGACATCACATCCTTTGTACAACAAGATTCAGAATCCCTCTGCGAAGCTTGGGAAAGGTACAAAGATTTGTTCCGGAAATGTCCTCACCATGAGATTCCAAAATGGCTTCAAGTCCAAACATTCTATAATATACTTTCTGGAATAATGAGAACCACAATTGATGCTGCTGCTGGAGGAGCACTAATGGCAAAAGGAGAAGATCAGGCTTGGGATTTAATTGAAGAAATGGCCAACAATAATTCTTTGTGGCCAACAGAAAGGAGCATGATCCAAAGAATCGCAGGAATTTATGAAGTTGGAGCCAACACAGCACTGAATGTCAAGCTGGATATGATTTGCAAAATCTGGAAACTCTTAACATGAAGATGATAATGGTGGATCCACAAGTTCATCATATAAAGGAGCACCAGAACCAGTTCAGCAAGAAGAGACAGTGAATTTTGTCAACAATTTCAACAGACATGGGAACAATCCATATTCCAACACCTACAACCCAGGGTGGAGGAATCATCCCAATTTTTCATGGAGCAACAATTCAGGCCAACAGCAAAACTATCCACCACCTGAATTCCAACAACAGAACAAAAGCCAGGAGCAGGCAAATGAACCAGGAATAACAGAAGTGTTGACCCACTTGAAAAAGTTAGAAGCAAAACACGACTCTCAAGCAGCAAGATATGATGCTATGTTTCAATCCATCCCAATCAGCATTAATTCAAAGTCAATTTGCTTCTATTAAAGCACTGGAGAATCAAATGGGACAACTGGCAAATGCTCATAGTTACAGACCGCCAGGTACCCTTCCTAGCAACACTGAGCCAAATCCAAGAAACATGGGGAAGGAATAATGTCATGCCATCATGTTAAAAAGCGGTACTGAAATCAACAAAGATGTTGGAGCCAAAACAACTGCTGAGGAAGTTCCAAAAGAAACAAAGCAACAGATGGAGGAAAAAGAAGCAAAGGAAAAAGAACAGATCACTCCACCTCCACCTCCACCTTTTCCTCAACGTCTTCAGAAGAACAAATTGGACAAGCAATTTTCTCGGTTCCTGGAAATCTTCAAAAAGCTGCATATCAACATTCCATTTGCAGAAGCGTTGGAACAAATGCCCACCTATGCCAAATTCATGAAAGATATTCTTTCACGAAAGCGGAGATTGGGAGATTACGACGAGCAGTAGCATTATCAGAAGAATGCAGTGCTATCATTCAGAGGAAACTTCCCCCGAAATTGAAAGATCCTGGCAGTTTCATTGTTCCTTGCCATAGGAGAACATAACTTTGGTAAGGCTTTATGTGATTTAGGTGCTAGTGTTAACTTGATGCCTTTTTTATTTTCAGGAAATTACAGATTGGAGAAACAATGCCAACTTCAGTCTCACTGCAACTTGCTGATAGAACGCTCGTATTTCCAAGAGGCGTAGTTGAGGATGTGCTGGTCAAGGTTGATAAATTCATTTTCCCAGCAGATTTTATTGTCCTTGATATGGAGGAAGACGCAGACGTGCCAATCATCATCGGGAGACCGTTCTTGGCTACAGGTCGAACCATTATTGATGTACAAAAATGAGAACTAACCATGAGAGTACAGGACCAAGAAGTAACATTCAATGTTTTCAAGGCCATGAATTTCCCAGATGATGAAAAGAAGGAGGAATGTTTCAAACTCGATGTGATACACAGTACCATTCAGAACTCTGATGAAAGACAAAGTTCTACTGACAAACTTAAAACATGTCAATTGCCTGTGGAGCCTAAAGATAAATCATCTTTTGCACTGAAAGAGCCAATTCTTGCTCTACAAGCAACAGAAGAGAAAAAGTTCCACCAGCTCAACGAATTGGAGGAATTTCACAATCAGCCTTTTGAAGATGCCAAATTGTACAAAGAAAAGGGCAAGAAAAGACATGATGAGAAGTTAGTGCGCATACAACTGGAACCAGGGCAGAATGTACTGTTAAACAAATCAAGGGTGAAATTCTTCCCATGGAAGCCAAAATCACGGTGGTCAGGTCCATTTGTGATCACCAAAGTTTTACCAAATAGAGCCGTTGAGATACATGATCCTGACGCTAACAAAACTTTCAAGGTTAAAACAAGCGTGTCAAGCACTACTGGGGAGAATCATTTGAGCTACAAAAAGAAAGTGTTACACTTTCAGATCCAGCTTAACGTTCGAGAAGTCAAGTTTGGCTGACGACTTTAAACTTAGCGCTAGTATGGAGGCAACCCATGCAATTTTTGTATATATTGTGATTTGGTGTGATTTAATTTTGTGTGTTTAGTTTTTTACAGGTTAAGACATTTCAAGATGGAAGAAGCTCTCGCAAATCTTCACAAGCAATTTCCTTCTCTCCCTCAAAAATCTCTAATGAAAGTTTACAAAGCTCGCTTGGAACGGATGAGGTTACTGACGATCCATGGTGTTCCCAATGACATTCGTTGGGTAATAGAAGCACGAGTCCGATTGGCAGGTGAGTCTTCAGACTCTTTTTTTCACATCTGCCTGGTTTTGAAGAAGCACCTATGCAAAGAAACGAAGAGCTAAGCAAATGGGTGTTTGTTACAAATGTGCACGTTGGAATTGCAATACTCGTTGTCGTTCTTTAGGAATGGTGTCTAATAATCGCGAAGACAAAATTAAATTCATTAGGGATGGCTTGAGTAAGGAGTCTTTAGATGATATATCTTTGACTCTTGAGACGCATCCCAGTGGATATGTTCACATAGCCTTTCGCAGATTACATACACAATTTCAAAAAGAAAGACAACAGTTAAGTCTTGGGAATCTGACTCAAAAAGACCATTGTTTGCCAATTTATAAGAAAATTGGATGGGAACTTGTCCTTGACGCATAACGTTAATCAAGCTCTAATTCTTGTACATATTATATCTCTTTGTCTTTTCCTAATAATTTTGATTTGTTTGTTGTTTTATTTTATTTTCTCCGATAGGATCCAGACCTTTTTGACCATATCACGATCTATTTTACTATTTGTTACTAATCGTCCTTTGGAAGATACTTGTGATATTTTTACTCACCCTTTTCAGGTACTATAAATTCAGCTCGTCAATGCACTTTTGAAGGCATCCTGATTTGAGAAAGAAATACATAAAAACATGGAAGCCACTTCAAGAAGACGAGTTGAAAATATTTGTGTGTTTTGCGTGTTTTGGGTAGTAGTGTTGGTACTAAACCACAATACATAGAAGCAGCACAGAGAATTGGGTCGAGTCTTAGCTGCAAGGAATATGCACTTAATATATGGCGGAGGCAATCTTGGACTTATGGGGATCGTTTCAAAAGCCGTACAGGAAGGAGGTAGTAACGTTTTAGGAATCATCCCAAAACCCTTGGCAGAGGCAAATCTTATTGGATCATCAAACGGAGAGGAACTGATGGTGCCAGGTATGTCTGAACGACTGGTAGAAATGATTAACCGTGCTGATGCTTTTATTGCTTTGCCAGGTGGCTTGGGCACATTGGAGGAAATTTTTATAGTACTATCTTGGGCGAACCTGAACATACACCAGAAACCAATTGCGCTGTTTAACGTTGATGGATTTTATGATTTTCTTTGTGTGTTTCTTGATGATGCCCGGAGAAATGGGTTCATATCAAAACCTTTAAAAGAACTCCTCTTTACTACCAGAACTACTCCGGATCTAATAGACCAACTCTTAGCCTATGAACCACAAATTGACCCTGTCCTTTCAAAGATAAATTGGTCAAGGATGATCGTGGTAAGAGGCGTCGTGTTAATCTGGATCTTAACCTTTAATCTCCTGTAGAATTTCAGCTAACCAGGTATTATCTTCTAAACTCTTCTACTATTGTTTAAGACATTGGGGACAATGTCTCATTTAGGTTTGGGGGAGAGAATTAATTGATTAGTACTTTGTTTTTTTAGTTGTGTGTTGTTTCTATTTTTAGTTCAAAATTTTTCGAAAAATACAAAAAAAATGAAAAAATTTCAAAAATTACAAAAAATATTTTGTGTTTTTGTATCTTTATTTTGACTAAAAAGGTGAAATTGGTAAGAGATAGCTGAGTAAGGAGTTTCCACTCCTGAGACGTATCTCAAACCTAATTCGAAACAAGTTAATTTTTGTTTATTTCCTTTTGAATTATTTAATTTGTAAATTCTCCATAAAATTGACTAAAATGAATCTTCATATGCTCAGTTGACAGATATTATCAACATACATGGTAACATACGGACATGAGCTAAAATTGAAAAGTTTGTAATATTCAGTACTCTAGTTTAATTGGAGTAAGCATCTCAAAAAGCAAGGAGTAAAAAAAAAAAAAAAAAAAAGTCCGAGATCCGAGTTATTAAGTCTGTAAGGGTGTTTTGACACCTAGTGCCCTAAAACCAACTGGTTTGGGAGTCATTGGCCCAAAGCTCGCTACATGGATCAAAGATGCTGCAAAAATATATATATCTGAAGTCTGAGTAATTAAGTCCGTAGGGGGTCTTAACACCTGGTGCCCTAAAGCCAACTGGTTTGGGAGCCACCGACCCAACACTCGCTACATAGATGGAAGATATTGTATATAAATAAAAAATAGAAAAAAAATCAAAGAAAAAAAATCAGAAAAATAAGAAAAATTCCATTGCTACCAAAAGGTGTTAAATCTGATAGAACTTTAGGACAAAAATATTACTCTCTTATCAACTGCACTTATGACTGTTGTGGGCAAAAATAAGTTGTTAATATTTTGTTGGCTGTGTATATGAAGAATGGTAAAAATAATCGTAGAATTTACTTATTCTGTAATTTAGAATGAAACAAAACAACTATTGACTTGGAGTAGAAGTTTCACCTGATTAGTCACTAACTTCTTTATTCTATTTTCTCTTGTCTTTTTGCTTTTGTGTGCATTAGTTTTATTATCTTTTTACTTTTGTAAAACGTTTGTGGGTATCGTTGCTGTAAGCCCCCACGAGACTACAACCCGTCCACTAGGGACACCTAGGGGTTTAAAGGCTTGTTGCATATGCTAAATGCAACCGTGATCCCTACGAAAGTCGCTTAGTTTAATTTTATTTTTATTTTGTTGTTTTGCTCAAGGACTAGCAAAATGTTAGGTTTGGGGGTGTGATGAGCGGAAAATATATCAATATTTACCGCCCCTTTAACTTAATATTTTGTTTAGTTCTCGGGTTTGATGAACGTTTTGATGTGTTTTAGTTTATTTTACAGATAAAATAATATCGGGTCTCAATGAAATCATTTAGGATGAAATATGGGTCAAATAAGGGCAATTATTGGACTTGATATTTTAATTTTGGAGATTGGAAACTTGAAAGGGTGTTTGACGAAGTGCAGTTTTGGAAATTCCAGTTTTGCGCATCTGTCGTATTTTGGGCAAATGTTTTACTCAGATTTCGGATTGAGCTGATTCAAGTTCCAGATTAAAGAAGACTCAAAGATCTACAACTTTGAAAGACAAAATAATTTCGAATTCTGAATATTTCATGCCCGAAATTGATGAACCATCCAGAAGTGTGTAGGTGTAATTATTAAAGTCACTTTCAATCATTTTCAAGCAAAAAAAAATAAATTAATAAAAAAATAATAAAAATTATCAAATCATCACCAAACATGATAAGAGATTAGTGGAGCAATTAATAATGGATTTGGTGGAGCAATTAGTGGAGCAATTAATAATTGATTTGGTGGATGATTTGATGGAGGCAAAATTTTGCCTATAAATACCAAGCCATTTCATTTGTAAATTCATACTTTCTTCTAATGAATTCCTTAAGAATACTAAGAAGATTGTATCTTGTTTGTTTATTTACAGCTTTCAGTAATTAATTTTCGTTTTCGCACTTTCTTTTCTTTACTTTTCAGTTTTTTACTTTCCGCAATTTACTTTTACGCACAGTACTTTTCTTCTTTATTATTTTTCAGTTTTTACTTTTCAGTAATGAGGAGGTAACTCCTATTTGCTGGGGTAAAAGGTAAAGCTTTTATTACTAATATTTAGATTATATCTCCTTAATTATAATATATAAACTAGTTAAAACCTGACTTAACGAGGATACCGCCATATTGGTCGGTTGGTAATTATTTAAATTGGTTTTAACCTGACTAAACTGGATACCGCCTGATTGGTCGGTTGGTAATTAATTATTAATTTGACTTAATCTGGATACCGCCTATATGGCTGGTTGGTAATTATCATGCAAAGTTAATATATTATATTAAGGGAGATATCTAAAATAGAAGTAGTAAAAAAGTGGATCCTTTTACCTCAGCATTTTCTTTTATTGTAATTTTACTTTATTTACTTTTCAGCAATTTACTTTTCAGCAATTTACTTTTTAGCAATTTACTTTCAGCATTTACTTTCAGCATTTAATTTTCAGTATTTAATTTTAGCATTTAACTTTCAGCATTTACTTTTCAAATTTAATTTTCAGTATTTTACTTTATGTCTTTTATTTTATTTAAGTTTTTTTACTACCCGTAAATATGTGTCGTAACTAAGCCAATTATCTGGGGTTGTGATGAAATCCAATATCACCGGTTTATAAAGGGTTAAATTATAGTTTGGGTAATTTAAAGGTTTACTTATTAAGTCTTAAGCTTAATGCTTCTTGTTGTCTGATCACCAATAAGATTGATGTGGTAAATCTAAAATGAACTAGATATAGGGATTTTAGGTTTCAGCCTTAGACTTAATAGCCCACGATCTTCCTTGAGGATAGATAACCCTTTAATAGATTTCCTTATAGGATAGACATATACCTGTCGGGGGGGGTAGCCATAATTGGAACTTAAACTTAATGAATCCAGATAATTTGGTTGACATAGACATATGGTTCAATTGGGTTAAACTGCGTATTTGCGTCTGACCATCGACAGAGGCTTTTGCATAATTTAGTGTTCCATGTTAGTAAACCTTTATTACACAAACATAAAATAACCACTTCATCTTTAAAATGATATTGGAAGAAATCACAACCCTAGATAGTTTTTAAATTGAATTTTCTTAAACCTACTTTCGAAACAATTTATTTACTTGTTTTTAAATTTAGAATCGTCACCATTTCAAATCAATCAAATAACCTGTTAGATACTAGTAATCATTTGACTTCATAAACTTAATAGATTAGATATTAAGTCCTCGTGGGATCGATATTTTTATACTACTTGAACGATATGTGCGCTTGCGTTATACGTGTGTGTTTACGCCGGTCAGGCCAGTGACTCCCAAGAAAATTTACTTTAGGGAATTAGGTGTTAAGACACCCCTACGGACTTAATTACTTGGATCTCAGATGTTTAAAGGTTCAACCGTTTGACGCAAACAGTCTCTGCTTACTAAGGCAAGACGCCCGGTTACTACGTAGAAACTTTATTATTATTAGCTCAAGCTTTTCCGTTTGACGCGAATAATCACTGCTTACTGAGGCAAGATGTCTGGTTACTAAGTAAAAACATGTTTAATTATTTATATACACATTTTTTTTCTTTTTTTCTTTTTTTTTTATTTCATTACTTTCAGATGCTTCCTCCAATAAACTAGAGCACTGAATATTACAAACTTTTCACTTACGACTAATGTTTGTATGTTACCATGCATGTTGATAATACCTGTCAACTGAGCATATGAAGATCCAATTTAATCAGTATTATGGAGAATTCACGAATTTAAATAATTCAAAAGGAAATAAAACAAAAAATTAACTTGTTACCATATAGGTTGAGATATGTCTCAGGAGTAATTATCAACTAAGATAATCAAGTGTTATTAAATAAAAGAAAGATAAAGTAAATAAACTACTATTACTACTAGAAATAAAAATACATAATTTAAATAACAAAAACTTAAACAAACAAGATACAGTCCTTAGATCCTTATTAGAACCTTAAGGAAAGTATGACTATTCTAAATGAAATTGGCTTCAATTTATAGGCAAAATTATGCCTTGCGCGTCGCGACGTGTGAAACTTTAAGTGTCGCGACACGCCGTTGATTATTAACACGTGTACGCGGTCTGACGAGATGATCACACGTGGCTGTCAGCAGAATTATTGGCTCGGCGTCGCGACGTGTGAAAGCTTGCGCGTCGTGACACTAACTTCATGCTGACGTAAGCAATGACATGTGTCGGCAAAGTGAATGATTGTGCTGATGTCATACTGACGTAAGTGATGATGTGCCATCAGGCTGAATTATTGGCTGACGTGATGATGACGCACGTGCTGATGTGGTGGCGATGACGTGACGATGACGAGTGTCACGACGCTGTGGATGCTGGTTTTTACCCGAGGTTCACAATCAAGAATTTATAGTATGGGGGCACTAGCGATCCTACAAAACAAAGGTAGAATGAGCGGGGAGTACTGCCCACCGGTGTGGTGGGTGTCTGATGAGCGGAAAATATATCAATATTTATCGCCCCTTTTACTTAATATTTTTGTTTAATTTCTTGGGTTTGATGAACGTTTTGATGTGTTTTAGTTTATTTTGCAGATAAAATAATATTGGGACTCAATTGAATCATTTAGGATGAAATGTGGGTCAAATAAGGGCAAATATTAGACTTGACATATTAATTTTGGAGATTGGAAACTTGAAAGGGCGTTCTAACGAAGTACAGTTTCGGAAATTCCAATTTTACGCAATTGTCGTATTTTGGGCATAATTTCTTACTTCGATATAGGATTGAGCTGATTCAAGTTCCATATTAAAGACGACTCAATGATCTACAACTTTGAAGAACAAAAGAATTTCGAATTATGAAGTTTCATGACTGAAATTGATGAAATATCTGGAAGTGTGTTATGTGTAATTATTAAAGTCATTTTCAAAGCAAATAAATAAATAAAAAATAAAAATAGTCAAATTCCCACCAAACATGATATCAATTAGTGGAGAAATTAATAATGGATTTAGTGGAGCAATTAATAATGGATTTGGTGGAGCATTTAATAATGTATTTGGTGGAGGCAAAATTTTGTCTATAAATACCAAGTCATTTCATTTGTAAATTCATACTTTCTTCTTTGAAATTTCTTAAGAATAACTAAGAAGATTGTATCTTGCTTGTTTATTTACAGCTTTCAGTAATTAATTTCCACTTTCGCACTTTCTTTTCTTTACTTTTAAGTCTTTACTTTCCGCAATTTACTTTTACGCAATGAGGATGTAACTCCCCCTTACTGGGGTAAAAGGTAAAGCTTTTATTATTGCTATATAGATTAATCTCCCTTAATTATAATATAATAAACCTGACTTAATGAGGATACCGTCATATTGGTCGGTTGGTAATTAATTATAAATTGGTTTAAACCTGACTAAGCATGGATACCGTCTGGTTGGTCGGTTGGTAATTAATTATTAATTTGACTTAATCAGGATACCGCCTATATGGCTGGTTGGTAATTATCACGCAAAGTTAATATATTATATTAAGGGAGATATCTAAAATAGTAGTAATAAAAGTGGATCCTCTAACCCCCAGCATTTCCTTTTATTGTACTTTTACTTTATTTACTTTCACCAATTTACTTTTCAGCAATTTACTGGGTATTTGTATCTGACCATCGGAAGAGGCTCTTACATAATTTCGTGTTCCAGGTTAGTAAACCAATATATTACACAAACGTAAAATGACCACTTCATCTTTTAAATGATATTGGAAAGATTCACAACCCTGGATAGTTTTATAAATTTGAATTTTCTTCAATCTAACTATTACAGAAGTGCTGACCCACTTCAAAAAGATAGAAGCAAAACACGACTCTCAAGCAGCTAGGTATGATGCTTTGTTTCAATCCCAAGCAGCATTAATTCAAAGTCAATTTTCTTCTATTAAAGCATTGGAGAATCAAATTGGACAAATGGCCAATGCTCAGAGTTACAGACCGCCAGGAAATCTTCCCAGCAACACAGAACCAAATCCAAGGAACATGGGGAATGAGCAATGTCATGCCATCATGTTAAAAAGTGGTACTGAAATCAACAAAGATGTTGGAGTCAAAAAAACTGGTGAGAAAGTTCCAAAAGAAAGCAGCGAAGCAGTTCCACAGATGGAGGAAAAATAAGCAAAGGAAAAAGATCAAGAAAGAATCATTATACCTCCACCTTTTCCACAACGTCTCCAAAAGAATAAACTAGACAAGTCGTTTTCTCGATTCCTGAAGATCTTCAAAAAGCTGCATATCAACATTCCATTTGCAGAAGCGTTGGAACAAATGCCCAGCTTTGTCAAATTCATGAAAGACATTCTTTCATGAAAGCGAAGATTGGGAGATTACGAGACAGTAGCATTATCAGAAGAATACAGCGCCATCATTCAGAGGAAGCTTCCCCCGAAGTTGAAAGATCTTGGCAGTTTCACTGTTCCTTACACCATATGAGAACATGACTTCGGTAAGGCTTTGTGCGATTTAGGTGCAAGTGTTAACTTGATGTCTTTTTTCTATTTACAGGAAACTACATATTGGAGAAACAATGCCCAGCTCAGTCTCTCTACAACTTGCTGATATAACGCTCGTATTTTCGAGAGGTGTAGTTGAAGATGTGCTGGTCAAAGTTGACAAATTCATTTTCCCAGCAGATTTTATTATCCTTGAGATGGAGGAAGACGAAGACATGCCAATCATCCTCGGGAGACCATTCTTGCCTACAGGTCGAACCATTATTGATGTACAAAAAGGAGAACTAACCATGAGGGTACAGGACCAAGAAGTAACATTCAATGTTTTCAAAGCCATGAATTTCCCGAATGACGAGAATGAGGAATGTTTCAGACTTGATGTGATAAATAGTACCATCCAGATTTGTGATGCAATACAAAGTTCTGCTGACAAACTTAAAGCATGTCAATTGCCTGTGGAACCTGAAGACAAAGCGTACTGCGCACTAAAGAAGCCAATTCTTGCACTACAAGTAAAAGAAGAGAAACAGTTCCACCAGCTCAATGAATTAGAGGAATTTCACATTCAGTCTTTTGAGAATGCCAAATTATACAAAGAAAAGGCCAGAAAGAAACATTATGAGAAGTTAACACGCATACAACTGGAACCAGGGCAGAATGTACTGTTAAACAAATCAAGGTTGAAACTTTTCCCATGGAAGCCAAAATCTCGGTGGTCAGGTCCATTCTTAATCACCAAGGTTTTACCAGACAAAGTCGTTGAGTTACATGATCCCAACTCCAACAAAACATTCAAGGTTAAAAACAAGCGTGTCAAGCACTACTGGGGAGAATCAATTGAGCGAAAAAAAGAAAGTGTCACACTTTCAGATCCAGCCTAATGTCTGGGCAATCATGTCTAGCTGACGACGTTAAACTTAGCGCTAGCAGGGAGGCAACCCATGCAATTTGTATATATTGTGATTTGGTGTGATTTATTTTTGTGTGTTTAATTTGTGTAGGTAATGTCAGATTTCAGGATGGAAGAAGTTCTTGTAAATCTTCACAAGCAATTTCCTTTTCTCTCTCAAAATTCTCTGATGAAAGTCTACAAAGCTCGCATGGAATGAATGAGACTACTGATGATCAAAGGTATTCCTAATGACATTCGTTGGATTATTGAAGCACGGGTCCGATTGGCAGGTGAGTCTTCTGACTCTTTTGTTTCACATCTGCCTGGTTTAGGAAGAAGAACCTATGCTAAAAAGAGAAGAGATAAAAGAATGAGTGTATGCTATAAATGTGCTCGCATGATATGTAATACTCGTTGTCGTTCTTTATGAATGATATCTGATAACCGTGAAGATAAGATTAAATTCATTAGGGATGGCTTGAGTAAGGAGTCTTTAGATGACATATCTAAGACTCTTGAGACGCATTCTAGTGGATATGTGCATCATGCAATTCACATGTTATATACACAATTTCGTAACGAAAGACAACAGTATAGTCTCGGGAATCTGACTCAAAAAGACCATGGTTGCCAATTTATAAGAAAATTGGATGGGAAGCTTATCCCTGACGCATAGACGTCAATCAAGCTGTTACTTTCTTGTAAATATTATATCTTTTTGTCTTTTCCTAATAATTGTGATTTGTTTTGTTTTATTTTCTCCGACAGGATCCAGACTTTTTGACCTTTCACAATTTTTTTTAATTATTTTGCTAATAATCGTCCTTTGGAAGAGACTAGTGTTATTATTACTAACCTTTTTCAAGTGTTATAAATTCAACTCATCATTGCACTTTTGAAGGCATCCAGATAAAAATGGAAGCCACTTCAAGAAGACGAGTTGTAAATATCTGTGTCTTTTGTGGTACTAGTTTTGGTAATAAGCCACAATACGTAGCAGCAGCACAGGAATTGGGCCTAGTCTTAGCTGAAAGAAATATGCAATTAGTATATGGCGATGGCAATCTTGGACTAATGGGGATCGTTTCAAAGGCTATACAGGAAGAGGGAAGTCAAGTCTTGGGAATCATCCCAAAACCTTTGGCGGAGGCGAATCTGATAGGATCATCAAACTGATAGGAACTAATTGTGCCAGGTATGTCTGAACGACTGGTAGAAATGATTAACCGTACTGATGCTTTTATTGCTTTGCCAGGTGGCTTGGGTACAATGGAGGAAATGTTTACAGTACTATCTTGGGTGAACTTGAACATACACCAGAAACCAATTGGATTGTTCAATGCAGATGGATTTTATAATTTTCTTTGTGTATTTCTTGATGATGCCCGGAGAAATGGGTTCCTGTCAAAACCTTTAAAAGAACTCCTCTTCACTACCAGAGCTGCCCAAGATTTAATTAACCAAATCTTAGCCTTTGAACCACAAATTGACCCAATCCTTTCCAAGATAAACTGGTCCGACAATGATCGTGGTAAAAAGCGTCGGATAAATATGGATCTTAACCTTTAATTTTCATTTTAGATGTAGAATTGCAGCTAACCAGGTACTATCTTCTAAACTCATCTTCTAATTTTTAGACATTGGAGATAATGTCTCATTTAGGTTTGGGGGTGGGGAATAGTTGTAGTATTTTGTTGTTTTTATTTGATTTTTAGTCAAAATTTTCGAAAAAATAAAATTTTTTTACAAAAATCAAAAAAAATATTTTTGTGTTTTTGTTTTTATAATTTGATTAATCATGTGAAATTAATGTGAGATAGCTGTGTAAGGAATTTCAACTCCTGAGACGTATCTCAACCTATTTCGGAACAAGTTAACTTTTGTTTATTTCATTTTGATTATTTAATTTGTAAATTCTCCATAATACTGATTATATGAATCTTCATATGCTCAGATGACATGTATTATCAACATACATGGTAACATACGGACAAGAATTGTAATTGAAAAGTTTGTAATATTCAGTGCTCTAGTTTAATTGGAGGAAGCATCTAAAAAACGATGGGATACAAAAAAAACCTCCTAGATCCGAGTTATCAAGTCTATAAGGGTGTTTTAAAACCTAGTGCCCTAAAACCAACTAGTTGGGAGTCACTGGCCCAACACTCGTTACATGGATCGAAGATGTTGCAAAAAAAAATACATTTATATCGGAAATCTGAGTAATTATCCGTAGGGGTGTCTTAACACCTAGTGCTCTAAAGCCAACTGGTTTGGGAGTCACTGACCCAAAGTTCGTTACATGGATGGAAGATATTGTATATAAATAAAAAATCAAGAAAAAAAATCAGAAAAATCAGAAAAATTATTTCATTGCTTTAAAAAAGGTGTGAATTCTTATATAATTTTAGGACAAAAATATTACTCTCTTCTCAACTACACTTGTGACTATTGTGGGCCAAAATGAGTTGATTAATATTTTGTTGGCTCTGTATATGAAGAATGGTAAAAACAATCGGAGAATTTACTTATTCAGTAATCTAGAAAGAAAGAAAACAATTATTAACTTGGATAAGAAGTTTCACATGTTTAGTCACTAACTTCTTTATTCTATTTTCTCTTGTCTTTTTGCTTTTGTGTGCATTAGTTTTACTATCTTTTTTACTTTTATCAAACGATTGTGGGTATCGTTGCTTTAAGCCCTCACGAGACTACAACTTGTCCATTAGGGACAGTGTCGTAGGCACTCTGACGCTCAAGTCAATAGTGAAGATGAGCTGTAAATAATGGAAGAGCAAGGCTTGATGTTACCTTGACTTCTGTTGACTGTCGTGAGGGCGGTGATGGTGTTTAGAGAGTAAGAAGCTTAGAGAGCTCAAGTATGAGAGCTCCAAAATTCCTCTCATGAATAATGAAATATTTCTCCCTTTTATAGACTCCTTCGAGGTCAGCTTTAATTCCTCCACTAATTGTTTGTCGGTTGGGTGTCTGAAATGGCTAACTACGTGAGGGAGTTTCTAGCTTTGATTTCAGGCATTTCGGATTTGGGTAACTGATCAGTCAAAGGTTTGCTGGGTAGGGCTCTCTTTGTGCGTGGGCCTGAGAAGGTAACTGGGTCCTTGAACAAAGTCTATTCTGGGTACTGTTTCGAGGGGTTAAGTTGCCACTGGTGTAGAGCCTGAAGCAAAACGTCAAAAATACCTTTGGCCCAAATTTGGCCCATACAGTTTGTCCCATACTCTCTAAGTCTAGAAGTCATTGACTTGGAGAGTATTTCTGTGCATGTCGAATGAAACTGGATGTGGGGTTCTTGCTAATTGAACCTGACGAAGGCTCAAAGAAAATTCATGCGACATTGTCGTATAGACTGAGGGAAGTCCATGTCTTCATTTGACTCGACATGAGTCCATGGGGGAAGTCCCCGGTCGACTGAACCAGATAAAGGTTCATGAATCATTTCACTCGACATTGTCATATGGACTGAGGATAGTCCATGTCTTCAGTTGACTCGACATGAGTCTATGGGGGAAGTCCCCGGTCGACTGAACCAGATGAACGTTCAGGAGATAATTCACACGACATTGTTGTATGGACTGAGAGAAGTCCCAGTCTTCAATTGACTCGACATGAGTCCATGGGGGATGTCCCCGGTCGACTGAACCATATGAATGTTCAAAGTATTATTCATACGATATTTTCGTCTAGACTGATAGTAGTCCAGTTCTTCATTTGACTTGACATGAGTCTATGGGGGATGTCCCCGGTCGACTGATCCAGATGAAGGTTCAAAGTATTATTCATACGATATTGTCGTCTAGACTGAGAGTAGTCCAGGTCTTCGTTTGACTCGACATGAGTCCATGGGGGATGTCCCCAGTCGACTGATCCAGATGAAGGTTCAAAGTATTATTCATACGATATTATCGTCTAGACTGAGAGTAGTCCAGGTCTTCGTTTCACTTGATATGAGTCCATGAGGGATGTCTTCAGTCAACTGAACCAGACCAAGGTTCATGAGTTATTTCATACGACATTATCGTCTGGACTGAGGGAAGTCCAAGTTTTTAATGGACCCGACATGAGTCCATGAGGGATATCCCCGATCGACTGAACCAGACGAAGGTTCAGGAGTTATTTCATATGACATTGTCGTCTGGACTGATGGAAGTCCAAGTCTTCAATTGACTCAACATGAGTACATGAGGGATGTCCCTGATCGACTGAACCAGACGAAGGTTCAGGAGTTATTTCATACGACATTGTCGTCCGGACTGAGGGAAGTCAAAGTCCTTCAATTGACTCGACATTAATCCACGAGGGATGTCCCCGGTCGACTGAACCAGATGAAGGTTCAGGAGCTAATTCACAGGATATTTTCGTATGGACAGTGGGAAGTCCAAGCCTTTAATTGACTCGACATGAGTCTACGAGGGATGTCCCCGGTCAACTGAACCAGATGAAGGTTCAGGAGCTGATTCACACAATATTGTCGTCTAGACTGAGGGAAGTCCAGTTCTCCAATTGACCTGACATGAGTCCATGGGGGATGTCCCCGGTCGACTGAACTAGACGAAGGTTCATGAGTTATTTCATACGACATTATCGTCTGGACTGAGGGAAGTCCAAGTCTTCAATTGACTTGACATGAGTCCACAAGAGATGTCCCCGCTCGACTGAACCAGATAAAGGTTCAAGAGCTAATTCACACGACATTATTGTATGGACTGTGGGAAGTCCAAGCCTTCAATTGACTCGACATGAGTCCACGGGGGATGTCCCCGGTCGATTGAACCAGATGAAGGTTCAGGAGTTGATTCACACGACATTGTCGTCTGGACTGAGGGAAGTCTAGTTCTTCAATTGACTCGATATGAGTCCATGGGGAATGTCCCCTGTCGAATGAACCAGATGAAGGTTCAGGGTAATCCTCATACTACAGGTCAAATGACCAGGGGAGTCTTCAATGTCGTCTGGACCAGATGAAGGCCAGGTCTTAAACTTGACTCTACATGAGCTATGGGGAATGTTCCCAGTCGACTGAATCAGATGAAGGTCATGACAATCTCTATACTACTGGTCAAAAGACCAGGGGAGTCTTCAATGTCGTCTGGACCAGATAAAGGTCATATCTTGAACTTGACTCTACATGAGCCATGGGGAATGTTCCCAGTCGACTGAACCAGATGAAGGTCAGGACAATCTCCATATTACTGGTCCAAAGACCATGGGAGTCTTCAATATCGTCTGGCCCAGATGAAGGTCAAGTTTGGAACTTGACTTTACATGAGCCATAGGGAATATTTCCAGTCGACTGAACCAGACGAAGGTCAGGATCATCCCCATAATACGGGTCAAAAGACCAGTGGAGTCTTCAATATTGTCTGGACTTAATGAAAATCTATGAAGGTCTCCATTCCACTAGTCCTGATGAAGGTCCAATGGAGGCTATTGTTTACTGGACCTGATGAAGGTCTATGAGGGTCTTCACTTCTCACTCTACAATCCTTACTCTATGAAACCTAACAAAGGTCAGTGAGGGTCTTCATTCCTCATTCTACAAGACCTGATAAAGGTCAATGAGGGTATTCACTCCTCATTCTACAATCCTCAATCTACAAGACCTGGAAAAGGTCAATAAGGGTCTTCATTCCTCATTCTACAAGATCATATATGTTGCGTCGAATGAGATCTTTAACAAGTGCCAAGCTTCACATGGTAGTGTCGACTGAGATCCTTAACAAGTACCAAGCTTCACACGTGTAGTGTCGAATGAGACATCCTCCTCATGTTGAGTCTTCATTCATATAGTGTCGAGTGAGATATCTTTGCCAAGTCTTCTTACATGCATGTCGATTAGAATGTCATCACTCCAAGTCCTAATACATGTAGTGTCGACTGGAATGTATGCAAAGTCTTCATACAAGCATGTCGACTGGAATATCATCACTCTAAATCCCCATGTAGTGTCGAGTGGGATGTCCTAATACCAAGTCTCCATACGTGTAGTGTCGATTGGGATCCTTAACAAGTGCCAAGCCACATATTGTATTATCGACTGGGACACCCATAATAATTACCAAGCTATATGTTGTAATGTCGTCTGGGACACCAATAACAAGTCCGAAACTATAAATTGTAAAGTCAACTAGGACATCTCTTACAAGTCCCAAGCCACACATTGATGTCGACTGGGACATCCATAACAAGTCCCAAGTTACATATTGTAATGTCAACTGGGACATCCTTAACTAGTGCCAAACAATAAAATAATATCGAATGGGACATCCCTAACAAGTCTCATGTCTTACTAATGTCGACTGGGAAATTCTAAAAAGTGCAAGCCATATCTGGTAATGTCGATTGGGATGTCCATGCCAAGTCTTCATTAGAGTATTATCCATCAGGACATCCTCCTTATGCCAACTCTTCATATACGTAGTGTCGATTGAGACATCTTTCTCATGCTAACTCTTCATACACTTAGTCTCGACAGGGACATCTTCCTCAGACCAACTCTTCATACACATAGTGTCGACTGGGACATCCTCCTAATGCCAAGCCTTTATACACGTAGTGTTGACTAGGACGTCCATGCCAAGTCTTCATACATGTAGTGTCGGTTGAGACATCTTTCTCATGCCAACTTTTCATACACGTAGTGTCGACTAAGACATCCTCATCATGCCAAGCCTCCATACATGTAGTGTCGACTGGGAAGTCCATGCCAAGTATCCATTATAGTATTGTCCATTGGGACTTCCTCCTCATGCCAACTCTTCATACACGTAGTGTCGACTAGGACATCCTCCTCATGCCAACTCTTCATACATGTAGTGTCGACTGAGATATCTTCCTCATTCCAACTCTTCATATACGTAGTGTCGACTGAAACATCCTCCTCATGCCAAGCCTCTGTAGTGTCGACTGGGATATCCACCTCAAGCCAGATATATTGCTTCGTCGTATGGGATGAGTGGTAGAAAAATTGGTTCTACTGGAGGGAAGCGTCTTGTTCATTTCTTAGTCGACTGAGAGAAGTATGTTGATTGGGTCGGATGATGGCTTATGTTGTCGATTGGAGCAAAGGATTTTCTCCCTAAGTTGGAGTTTTATGAAGGATAATTTTTTTTAAAGTAACCAATGAATACTTGTTTGGGAAGCTATGATGTCCCCAAGGTGACAATAGGTGGCCTATGGCTCTTTTTATGGTCTAATCGTATCAAGTGACACCTTATTGAGATATATTGCCAGAACATCATTTATTAGGTCACTTGGGAGGATTAAAGATTCTTTCATTGTGATGGTTGGTGGAGGTTTCTCTCTTATTGTTCCTCTTATCTTCCTCCCACCTGATCTCTATGTGGGCCTGAGCCATGGCTTGATCCATTGTGTAGAATCGAAATTTAGTGAGCTTTTTGTAGAGTCCACTTTCTGAAAGTAATCCATTTCTGAATGCTTCCCACTACAGTAGGCTAATGGAGATCTGAGATTGTTATCCTCTCTTTATTGAAGCGAGCCACATAGCTTCGCAAGGGCTCCCCTATCCGTTAATGGATGACATTGAGGTCATTGGTGGTCTTCTCAAGCTTGCAAGAACCTGCAAAACGCTCCATAAATTTTTCTTCAAATCCTCTGTACATTCCAGCTTCCCATTGGTTTGGTGCCAAGCTAGTTGACATCATCTTATATTTGTAGTGTATAACATGGTCGTCTGGGTCCGTGGATCCATCATATAGCTTCATATTCGGTGGGCTAAACTTTCATGGCAGCTCGACAGATGCGATTGTCTCCACGAAATGAGTGTCTGAAATTGTTCATGCTCTGCTCTTTCTAATTGGTAGTCTCACCCCCGGTAGTCTGGACATAACTTCTTCTTTGAACTCTATCATTTCCCTTCTTATGGTGGATGCAACTTGATGTGTTTGGTCGAGTGAGGATGCCATCGGATTCCTTGGGCCATGGTCACTTGGTGGGTTATCATCTGTCACTTCGTTAAACGCGGGTGGGACCGCTGGGTTTCCAAGTTGATCTGGAGCGTCGGGAAACTATGAGGTCGAAGAGATTTACTCTAATTGTCTCTGCAGGTTTGCATTGGAGTTTCGCATGATCTGGTTCTCCTCTAAAGTTCGTAACCGTTCTTGGAGCGTGGCTAATTGTGCTACCACAAGGTCTGGTGTTTGTTCATTGGTAAAGGCCATAAGTAATCGTGCTTTTTGTGACCGTAGTCTGAGTGAACTTTACTTGCTATGAATCGCTAAGGCCCCACAATGGGCGCCAAATTGTGGATGCTGGTTTTGCCTGAGGTCCACAATCGAGAATTTATAGTATGGGGGGCACTAGCGATCCTGCAAAATAAAGGTAGAATGAGCGGGGAGTACTTCTCATCGGTGTGGTGGGTGCCGTAGGCACTTTGACGCTCAAGTCAGTAGTGAAGATGAGCTGTAAATAATGGAAGAGCAAGGCTTGATATTACATTGACTTTTGTTGACTGTGATGAGGGCGGTGACTGGTGTTTAGAGAGTAAGAAGCTTAGAAAACTCAAGTATGAGAGCCCCAAAATTCCTCCCCTGAATAATGAAATATTTCTCCCTTTTATAGACTCATTCGAGATCAGCTTTAATTCCTCCACTAATTGCTTGTCAGTTGGGTGTCTGAAACGGCTAACTACGTGGGGGTGTTTCTAGCTTTGATTTCAGGTGTTTCGGATTTGGGTAACTGATCAGTCAAAGGTTTGCTGGGTAGGGCTATCTTTGTGCGTGGGCCTGAGAAGGTAACTGGGTCCTTGACCTAAGTCTATTATGGGTACTGTTTGGAGGGGTTGGGTTGCCACTAGTGTAGGGCCTGAAGCAAAAAGTCAAAAATGCTCTTGGCCCATACAGACGCCCAACCTTCCACGTCGCGGCGTGCTGACGTTCAGCTCTCAGATTTGCTCTCGGCATTTTGAGCGTCGCGACTCCCAAAACTTGCACGTCACGACACCGAGGGCTGATAAACACTAAAATTTCATTTTCTCCATTCCGGAGCATCCGGACTCCAATTGGGTCCCCGTTTTTTCTTACGGACCCGTATCAAAATGTAGTTTTCATTAAAATATTTTAAAATATACCTATCACTGATATCCTTGGATTAGACCCACTTTCGCTGCGCGGGGCACTGATCTGACCCTAGAGGTTCCACAATTGCCCCAACAAATGTTTCTCTGGTTAGGAACATACACCTTTAAGTCTAATCAAAGGCTACACTTTTAATCTAAAGCAGTTAATAAAGAGAATAAATAAATGTGCAGAAAGTAAACAACAACAAGTAAACAAATGACACCAGATTTGTTTACGAAGAAAAAAACTCTTTACATAGAAAAGTCATATTGGGTGTAGGTTATCACTTGAATTCACTATGAAGATAAACTTACAGTGATGGTTAAAAGACCTATAATAAAACTTTTACCGACTCAATTATCCTAACTATAATAACCTAAGGACACTCCTTAAATCCGCACCAAGCAGCCTTTTTCGGTAACTCCGTTGTCTTTTGTAGTAAATCTAATAGTGAACTCGCACTTGCCGGAACTTCGAAGACAAATCTCCAACTCAAAATTATGAAGGTTAGGGTTTGGTAAGGTTTGGTTTTTTTATTGTTACCAAAGAAAAATGTTCACAAGGCAAAGAAGAAATAGGATCAATGAAGTTTTTAATAGTGAACTCTTAAGGAAGATAAAAACATAAAATACTTGCTGGCAGGGCTATAGGGTTCTCAATGGTAGAAACTCTGAATATTATGTTCCCAACAATAAGTAAAGTGGCTAAGGATTTCTTTATATAGGTAGGGTTTTCAAGCCTTCAAAAAGCTTTTTAAAACGCACTTTAAAATGCTATCTCGCGTTGAAATTTGAAGGCCCTAACAAACATTGGACGAACACCATTGATCTACAATTTACGTTCGATTGTGTTGTCGAACGTAACACGCATGCCTGCTCACTGGAATATTTTTTCAAACGTGTTGAAGAACGCTACACGTAAGAGTATGCATTAATCGGTTTTAACCGAACCGTTCCGACCAATTTTTTTATAACGGTTCGGTTATTGTGATTAAATCGATTTTTTTGGTTAAGATTTTTAATTTTTTTGGTTTTTTCGATTCGGTTAAGGTTATGAGATTTATATAACCGAACCGACCAATTAACCATTTACAAACCATAATTTGACTTTATATATTTTTTTAATTAAAATAAAATTAAAATTTTTACCTTCTGCTTCTATTGAGTGTAGTTATAGACTGCTTTTTGATGAATTTAAATTTGTCTTCTATTGTTAAACACATATATGTTTGTCTTTTTGATGAATTTAAATTTGTATTAATGTGTTAATGTGGATTGTTATTTATGGAGATTATGGACTGGTTAATAACCAAATTAACCAAAATCGATCGAAAAATAATAGTTAAGTTGGTTAATGGTTATGTTTCATCATATGGTTAAATTGGTTAAATATTTACTTAACCAAATAATTTTAGTTCGGTTAAAAAATCAAGGATTCACTGACCGAATCGACTGATGCACACCCCTAGCTACACACACATGAACTCATTGGAAAGTTTTGTTCAAAAGCTCTTATGAAAGTGACACGAACGTGAGCTCTGAAATTTTCATCTAATCTCTTCCAAAATACTTGTCCAATTGCTTTGAGACTTTTAATACTCATTACAACTTAATTGAACTTGGCATTACGAAATTGAACAACACAGATACTCAAAAAAAACTCCCCATTTGGCATTCATTGACAAAACCATCTAATACAAATATTATGGAAATATATGCAAAAATAAAATAGTCAATTGTCAACCATCAAGACAGAAACGTATTACAATATAACTCATTCTAAAACCTAACATCTAATAGTCTTGAAGTCGATGGATTATCAATCTGCTCTCCTAAAACAGCCACAAACAATACCCATGAAAAGAAAAAAGAAAAAAAATAAAGTTGTTTGCAGAAATACGGTTATGTAATATGATGCACATATAAAAACTATATAAATATGTATCATCATAAATACATAAGCATAAAAAACATTCTCCCCATTTTATCACGAAAAATTTCAACTTGTTGCACACAGAAAACCAAGCAGTAATGACAACAACTAATGTAAAATTCTCTCTCTCACTAACATCACATTTAAGTTAGTAAAAAGAATTACATGGGAAGAAGAACATGAAATTTATAATGCTAAAAGAAATGTCTGATGCAATGACATGCAGTGAAAACATGCACACTAAATGAAATGAAAAACATGATAAAAATGACTCAAAATAGTATTATAAGCAATTACAAGTGTGATATCTTAAGTTAATCACCTAAATCTGTGGGATCTAAGCATGATTTGAGTGTGGGTTTAACAAGATTAAGGATGGTTATCATGATTTTGTACATGGTTTAGCAAGATTCTAGAAGCATGATGCATGGGTTTGATAAACTAAGGTTGATCTAGCATGATAGATGATGATTGGGTGTTGAGCATGCTAGAATTAAGCTTGTTGTTGTGAATCTTGCATGGGTAAGTTGAGCAATGACCTTAGGTTGTGATGTGTTGCCATGAACCCCGGTTTGGTGTGTTATTGGACTTGTGAGCATGTAGTACCTTGGTTGTGTGGCGGCTATTGCTTTGCATGATGGCAATCATTGGTAAAAATGGAGTTGTTTTGTGATGGCTATAGATGTTGGGAAAATGGTAATATCTTGTTCACACGCGAGAGTTAAGATACCTTAACCTTCTTAGAGATAATGATGTATTGATTGAATTTTTGCCCAATCTTTGTTTTTTCAAGAACAAGAAGAGAGGATCAATTCTAGCCTAGTGAGTTGCTGACAATGGTCTTTACAAGTTACTAGCTAAAGGAAGCATGGATAAACCATATAATCCATCTGTATTTTTTGTTCAGAACCAAGGTCTATGTTATCTTGTTTCTATAATACTACTTCTTACAATCATTCTGACACGGTTTGTGTCAAAAACTCTGAACTTGTAAACACTAAGTCTATTGCAGATCATATTGCTAAAATATTTGTTTTTGTATTGCATAATATGAATGTTCTTCATCAAAGATTAGGTCATTCTAATCATCATGTTCTAAAAACTGTTGTAAAGAATATAATCACATTATGTGGCAGTTGTATAGGATAAACTCTCATTCCTTTGATTTCTGCAAAGCTTGTCAATATGGCAACTTCATAAACTTCATTTTCAATCTATTTATATCAAAACGTCAGCTCCTCTTGAACTTGTCCATACTGACATATTGGGACCTTCCTCTGTCATATCTTTAGATGGCTATAGATACTACATTAATTTTATTGATGATTACACAAGGTATCATTGGATTTTCCCTCTTACTGTTAAATTAGTGGCCTTGACTATCTTCAAACACTTCAAAACTCTTGTAGAAAAACAGCTTAGTCTGCCTATTAAAACACTTCAATCCGATCGGGTAGGTGAGTTTAGGTCATTTACTCAATTCCTACAAACTAAGGGAATCCATTTCCAACACATCCATCCTCATACTCATCATCAAAATGGTGTGGTGGAGAGAAAACATAGACACCTAGTGGAAATACGTTTGACCTTGCTTGCTCAGGCATATATGCCTTTGTCTTTTTTTGTATGAGTCCTTTCTAACAGCTTCCTATCTTATTAACAGGCTTCCAACTACAGTTTTGAATAATTAGTCACATTTTGAAAGACTTTTCGCACTTAAACTCGATTACTCATTTCTCAAAGTCTTTGGTTGTGTTTGATGCCCTTGTATAAAACCCTATAATAAGCATAAATTTGACTTTCATACTGATCAATGCCTATTTATAAGGTACAGTTCTCTACACAAAGGGTATAAGTGCCTTCACAAAACTGGAAACTTTATATAGCTAGGCATGTAACCTTTGATAAGTCTCAGTTCCCTTACAAATATTTATTTAATACATCGCAGCCTTCTCATTCCACTATTTATTCTACAACCTCACCATCTCAAATGTTTTTCCCTCAAATGTCTCATGATATTCCTGTTGGTAACTGGATTCAAGCCATTCAGAATCTCAGGAACCAGTAATGCTCACTTCAGTTCTTCACAGAGTTCAAATTCCATTTCCGATCCCTTTTCCACAGCATCAGGCAATCCTTCAATCAACTCTTCTTATATACCGGATCCTCAATCTGTTAGTATACCAGAACCTGTCTTATCCTTACATCCTATGACTACTAGATCCAAGAATGGAATTTTCAAGCCAAAAATATATCTAGCAATCAATAGTGATATTGATCCCCAGAGTGTAAAAACAGCACTTGCTAGTCCTCATTGGTTTTAAGCTATGAAATATGAATATGAAGCTCTTCAAAGAAACAATACTTGGATTTTGGTCCCACCAGATTATGCTTCCAAAATCGTAGGAATCAAGTGGGTTTTTAGAGTTAAATACAACCTAGATGAGACTATCTCCAGGCTCAAAGCTAGGCTGGTAGTAAAAGGTTTTCATCAAATCTATGGTATTGACTTCTTTTAAACCTATAATCCAGTTATTAAGCCTTCCACAATCAGAGTCATTTTAAGTCTTGTTATTCATCACCAGTCCATCAAGCAATTTGATGTCAACAATGCCTTTCTTAATGGCATTTTGACTGAGACTTCAGAAAGCCCTCTAAGGTCTCAAACAAGCTCCAAGGGTCTGGTATGCCAAGTTGAGAAGTTCACTGGTTCAATGGAAATTTAGAGTGTCTCAATCAGATACATCACTTTTTGTGAAGCATTTCGAGTGTGATGTGATACTAATCTTGGTTTATGTTGATGACATCTTGATCACTGGATCCAATAGCAGGCTAGTTGAAGAGGTTATTCTTAAGCTTGGAAATAGATATGCTTTCAAAGATCTAGGGAATCTCAGTTTCTTTCTTGGCATTGAAGCCACACTCTTTGTTAATGGTTTGCATCTCTCACAAACCAAATGCATTGGAGACATATTGAAAAAGGCACAAATGATAGATAGCAAAGGGTGTCCAACTCCTATGAGCCCCACAGAAAAACTAATTAAAGACAAAGGCAAACCCTTTGATAGTCATTCGCTCTTTAGAAGTATTGTAGGCTCCTTATGGTATGTAGTGCTCACTAGACCAGAGATCTCATTTTCAATGGACAAATTGAGTTAGTTTCTATCTTCACCAATAGTTCTTCACTGGCAAGACTATAAACGAATGTTAAGATATCTTCAATGCACCTCACATTATGGATTGCAGTTTGTTGACACGGGGTTAATTATTTTAACTGGTTTTTCAGATGTAGAATGGGGATCAGATCCTAATGATTGATGCTCTATTGGTGGTTATTGTGTATTCCTTAAAGACAATATTATATCTTGGTCCTCCAAGAAACATGCCATTATGTCAAGGTCATCAACAGAAGCTGAATAACGAGCTCTGGCACTGGCAACCGTAGAGATACTTTGGATCACCTATCTTCTCAAGGAACTTTGAATCTCAGTTTCGTCTGCTCCCAAACTTTGTTGTGATAATAAAAGTGCAGAGGCTATAACAAAGAATCCAGTTTATCACATACGAATAAAACACATTGAATTGGATCTACACTCTGTGAGAGAGCACATCACACGCAAAGATTTGGTGATTCAACATGTTCCAAGATATGATCAGGTTGCAAACATTCTCACTAAGTCTCTGAGTTTTGATCACTTTGCCTTTCTAAGGTCCAAGCTTATGGTCTTTCCCATACCTCAAGCTTGAAGGGGCATGTTAGAGTTGTTATAAGTTAGGGCAACTTCGTATTTTCTACTTAATAGATTTCTGCTTCTGTTATGCATGTTAGAGTTGGTGCTTGTAGAGTCAATCCGAATAATGTATTGTACATTATATTTTATTATTTATTAATAAAATAACTATATTTTCATTTCAAACCTTATTAATGATAATGTCATTATGCATATTAGATTGATATATAAATATGATAAGAATGACATCGACCTTAGAATAGTCATGTAGTAATTTTGGACACTGCGTGGTCCGACATTGAAATAGTATTATTATTATAAATTATTCTTAAAGTAAATATTCATAGTCGTTGGTTTTGGAATATGATTGAATTCCTATAACTTAGAAGACTAGCACATGTCGTATATTGGAATTGGAGTTCCAATGGTATAACCCGATGTACCATGAGCTTGGGAAGCTCGTATAGACATGTGGGTATTTGTTGGAGCGAATACTGAATGACTCACATGTGATTCCTAATAGTTGGAAGTAACACCATAGTCAATAGGAATCTCCTCGAGTCGAATAGCATATGTGATCCTTTAACTATAGGATAACATTGATTTTGTGTGTGATCCTCCACACTTTGATGCCATATATATCATAGACCTTTCATGGCTTGACCGTTTGATGTTCGTTGGGTGTGGAACGATGCACTCGTTAATCAAGTGCATATCGAGAAAGGATTTGTTGGCCCATATGTGTACCATAAGGGGTTTAGGTATCCATGTAAGTCACGATTCTTAAGACTTTGCCAAAGTCGATCACCTAGGGTAGATCGCATATATCGGAAATGGTATTCTGATTAGTTGTAAAGAATCGTGGACATGTCGACATGAGATGTGTGCCGTGGAAACTTGATGGTGTAATCTATGTTTTCTAAACACAACTCGGATAGTTTACGACGGAAGGATTGTTAAAAATATGTGATGACCTTGACTTGTATAGTTCAGAAAGGTCGTGTTCTTCGCAAATTCGGAGGTGGCCGAATCGTGTACATATAAGTTAGGCTTATATGACCAACGTGTCTGGACTTAGAGAGTCCCACAATATGAAGTGTACTCATTGAGCACTTCGGTAGCCGATAATTTTTTTTATAATAAATAATATTTGATATTATAATTATCAACTAAAATATTTAAGTGTTATTAGATAACATTAAGTATTTACTTTGTCCCAATTAGATTAATTGGATTAATCCAAAATCACACAATGGCCTTATTCTAATTTCAAAAATATATCTACCATTGGAGGATGTTTTGGTAATTACAAATATATAATAATATGTGTATTTGGCTTGATTTAATTGGATTAAATCAAAGTGATAGACATATAACTAATTCATTAATTAAACTTTTTCTTGATTTAATTGGATTAAATCAAAGTGGTAGACAAAAGTGATTAGTCACACATAATTATACATATTTGGACAAATTAGATTAAGTTCACATAACAGTTGATTAGAACGTTTATTAATTAAAAATTGCATAAGTTTTTCTTTAAAAGGTAAGCTAGAGCAAGATTTTAATCAAGCTTGAGAAAGCTAAAACAAGCAAGAATTAGATATATTAGCCTAAATAAAAGAAGTTTATAGAAGTTTTGGAAGTTCTTTACAACATTTCATCAATGAGAAGAATGTTGGATTTTGAAACCAAACTTGCTAGCTTTGGGAATTCTCACAACAATAAGGAGAATAGGATTGGATCTTGAAACCTAGCTTGCTAGCTTTGGAAGTTCTCCATAATATTTTAACAAGGAGAAGAATATTGGATCTTGGAATCAAGCTTGCTAGGTAAGTTTGATCTTCTCCAAAGCTATGTTTTCATTAGTGAGTTACCATTAGTGAGACATATAGTGATGAATTATGTATTGGATACATAATAACATAACATGATGTTGAAATTAGGCTAATTAATTGTGTACGGATGCTTTGGAAGCATAAACACAATATGCTTGTAATTGGGTCAAATATGTTCATGTTGCACAAGAAATATAAAATTAGAGTTTGGAACTCTAGATAAAAGCTTAGAGTTATGGCTATCATTCTATAACCACTTGACCACCATTAAGTGACCTAGAATTGTTCACGAGTCATTTGATTCAAAGAAATGCATATATATATATATATTTAGAATATGTGTGTGTGTGTGTGTGTGTGTGTGTGTTGTATAACATGTTTTGAAGTTGGTTTTATGTTAAAATTGGACTTTTATGTATATTGAAGTGTTTTGAGAAAATTGGAAGTGTTTAGACTTAAATTAAAGGCAAAAATACTATTTGTCAACTTTTTACACAA